>MU533908.1:478636-669176 GCA_024362625.1 Silurus asotus
TATATATATATATTTCATATACAATTATTAATATAACACAATGCCAGGGGTATAAATAAGAAACTAGAGTTAGCACAGTGTCACTGTGGCTACTTACTCCGTACCAGAAATAAGATTTGTTTAGCGCATGCATGAAAAATAAAGAGTAAAAATAAAGAATCCATAGCTTTAGCTATCTTACATACACATCTGTATTACCCCAATAGGGTCTAACAAAAGTAAACAAAAGTATTAGTTAAAATTTAAATTTGTGGCAATTTAATTGATGACTTAATACGTATATATAATAAATATATTTTTACAAATACAAACATGTACACATACAAATATAAACAATAAAAACATGACGTTATATTAAATATAACTAATTCCAAATAGTATGAAATAATAATAGCAATAATAATAACAACGACTATTAATATATTATTATTTTGTTTGTTTGTCCAGGGCAATAAATATGCATTTACAGTAATAATGCTCTTTTTTTATTATTATTATTTTTTACAATAAAATAAAATGAAGACATAACGTTAGAGCTGTGTGTGTATATATACCTGTCTCTGAGTCCTGTACGCCCACGCCCACACACACACACACACACACACACACCTGGGTGGAGTTTAAGAGCAGTGAAAGCACTCAGTGGGCAGGACTCAGTCCGACTCAAACTCCTGATCTCTCTCCAGTGCAGAGGAATGTTCTGCTGTTTTCTCCACACTAAAGACATGCAGTGTGACACTGTGATCTGAAGGCCACATACTGCAGCTGTTATCCAGCAGAAGGAGAGTCTCTTTCCCTTCTCATCTGCAGGATTAAAGCCGCGGTGCGCTTTTCTGGGACAGGTAAAGTGGCGTGATTTTCCTTTTGGAGCGTGGAGAATAATCATGCGCGTGCGCATTAACTTCAGCTGCGTGTTAAAAGTGAACATCTGGAATCAGGGGGTTTTGGTTGAACCATCTTGTGGTACAGGGTGTAGTGTTATGTCATAGTACAAACAAAAGAACAGGATTTCCCCCATTTTATACACCAACACAGTGTGTGTGTGTGTGTGCGCGTGTGTGTGTGTGTGTGTGTGTGTGCGCGTGTGTGCGCGCGCTAGAACAGCGCCTGTAAATGTCCAGACATTCCTCTAACTTTCTGTCCCTTTTTCTAGTTTGAAGTGTGTGTGTGTGTGTGTGTGTGTGTGTGTGTGTGTGTGTGTGTGTGTGTGTGTGTGTGTGTGTGTGTGTTCATGGGACCTTAATCAGAATCAGATGTTGGCAGATCTCAAGCATCCAAAAATGGCCCAATTGCCTACTGTAAAAAAGAAAAGAAAAGGGGAAAAAAAGGACTATAGTTTTGTAGAGGGGAATTTTTTTTTTCATCATACCTTCTTGTAAAACACCAACTAAAGTAATAACATGTGACTGCATCTACATGAGATGATAGAAATTGCTGTCAAGTAAATTGGAACGTGAGTGCACCAAGACCACCAATAGTTGTACTAAAAACATACAGTTTGGGGGCTGATTCTTTTAAGCCCAGACAGTAGATTCATGCATTCGTGCACTAGTGATCGTTGTATTAGGTGATTGTGATACGATCTTCCTTTGCGCTGATGTTTTGGTCACGATCACTAATTAAGGAAGAGATATGTGAACTTTAGCTGTGGCTGTAATTAACGTAAATGCTGTGTACACTGACCATACAAACATGACTAGTGATATTCATACCAGGGAATATCACTGATTTTCTCATCATGGCACCTGCTAATGGGTATAAATTATTACGCAGCAAGTGAACATTTTGTCCTCAAAGTTGATGTGTTAGAAACAGGAAAAATGGGCAAGGATTTGAGCGAGTTTGACAAAGACCAATTGTGCTGGCTAGACAACTGAGTGAGATCATCTCCAAAACTGCAGCTCTTGTGGGGTGTTCCTGGTCTGCATAGGTCAGTATCTATCAAAGATTTTTGAAGGAAGGAACAGTGGTGAACCAACGACGAACCAGCGACAGGGACCAACACAACATTAGGCAGGTGGCCAAAGAGTTATGCCTTTTAGGTGTATTTAAAGTACAAATTACACATGAGGACAGATGACTAGACTGTTTGAACAAAAGGGAACTGACCTTTCTGTTCGCAGTGTTTGGTAGTTGGACGATACCCAGTCCAGTATTCCAGATTTGAAGAGGTTTTGTGCTGCAGTGCTTTGCTCGATCCTAATATATATATTTTTTTATTAATAGAATTTCGTCTTTACATCTAATACCAGGACCAGCATCAGTCCTTCAACCTTTGTTTACCTCATGACAACCTTTTGGGGGCCTTGTATTCTATTAGGACTAGAAGCAATCACATTTGTTGTGATTGCTCTAAATGTTTATAGAGCCCATGCATTCTCTCACACAAGTCACGTCACTGTATGCTAAGCTGTGTCCTTCTATCCAAGATTCTATTTAGTTTTGCTTTTCACACCATATTTCTCTTTATGGAATGTGCTGCTTTTTGATATATACTTTATGAAGAACAGGTGTACTCTTTTACCCATTTAGTGTTTCAACACCGCTCCATATTTTCAGATTCACTCCCATTGTGCTGCAATAGAGCTGTCTTATCCAGCTGTCAAAATCTTGGATCTAAAATGATCCAGCTCTGTTTTTGTGCACCACCGGAATTTACTCCGGAACAGAGGTAAGGATCCAGGCTTAAAGGTTACAAATAAAACATCAATTATTCAGTTTATGAATTTGACACTCCAGCAGGAGATGTCAAAGTGGCCATCTAACTGCATTACTGGCACATTTAAAGTAAAATAAAAGACGTTCTCACTATCGTGAGTTTTTTTTCAGATACTGAGATGGATGGATGGATGGATGGATGGATAGATAGATAGATAGATAGATAGATAGATCTAATCATTTGTTTTCTTCTGTTAATGTTATGACTGGTATTAGATTACAAATAGAATTCATTAGGGTTTTGTCCTTTTTCCTACAGTTTGTAGTCTATAAGTCTATAAAATCATGAGGAAAAACAAGGTTTTGGATTTCTTTGCCCCGACTGCCTGATTTACTCTTTTCCTAAATGATCTTTACAAGTTGAAGTTGGAAAATGGTCTAGATAAAAACCAATTCTGTGTGTGTGTGACTGATGACTGATTAAAACGGATGTCATGTTTTAAAAATAATTTACTTGGAGAATGACAAGAATTGAGTTATTGTGCTGTAACAGGAATTAAATACAGCTGTAATTGCAAAACAATTTCCGCTCAGTGTGGTTACAGCAACTATTCTCTACCTTACATATGTGTCATTAATCCTAGTCAGTATATTTCTTCATATTACAGATTTTCTGCTGGTTGAGAAGCTTATTAAAGGAGTGCTTATGATTATGCACCAGAATTCTCATGTAAAAAACCTCTGATAATCCAGGATTAGACTTAATCTTTTTTACACTGCACACATTTAAACACGAAATACTTGTGTATTTTCTGTCCATGTTGAACCATGTTTTTACAAGCAGTCTCTTGTTCTCTCCTAAGAAACGGGTTACAGTTCCATTTGGATAAAATGAGTGAAAGTTCCTTAGGCATTTTAAGCAAAAATGTTTGAGAATTATAATATGTATAATATAATATGTAGAGAATTATAAGCTAAATCAGAATTTTGCGAACAGTTGTGGTAAGTGTTTTACTATTTTACTTGTAATGCATGAAGTAATGAAACATCAAATCTAGATCTAATCATGTAAATGAGTTTTGCCAACTAAATCCACAGTAAACATTTAGAAGAAACAAAGCTCATGTCGGCTCGTTTTTTTTCCTACACATGAAGTGAAAGGATTAAAAGGTAAATTTGTTACCTGGAATCCTTCAACAAACACATCTGAATGTTTCAACAAGCAAGTTTTGGCATAAAGCCTGAAGCAATGAGATCCAGCTGAGCAGCATTGCTCTGTTGTTCTGTTTACCTGCTCAGACATGCATCCGTTGATCATTTCCTTTGATATCTCATAAGTTTTATATGATGGTAAACACACGCTTACACAAATACACATATTGTACCACATGTATTGTGGTTAAAGTTTTTTCAGGCTAAACAATTCTATAATCATATTAGAATACATAGAAGAGCTTAATCTTAATATCAAGGAGTGTTGTGTCGTACAGGCCAGGAGGTTCATTTTCTAAAATGCAAATAACAATTATTTTAAATATATGAATCCTGAAGTCTTAATCACACTAAAAAAAAATTTATTTGAATTGTGAAATTCACATTATCACATTAATTCGAATGCAATTTGCTGCCATCTGAAGTAGTAGTGATTCAAAATGGAGGAAACAGCAAGTTTAGTTTATTTATAACAGTTGCTATGATGATGAATGCTCATTAAATTGGCAGTATTTCTGTCTGCAAGCTTAATTTGTATGCACTTGTTCTAATAAATTATTGTTTCTACGGAACAATACATACATACATACAGAGTACGACATGCAGTGAAATGATATATACGACGGTCCGGCATGAAGGAATGGAATGGGGAGAAAAATAAACCAAGAAAAAAAAGAAGTCAGATAAATAAAGGGTATAAACTATATAAATGATAAAGATATATAAATATATATGAGTAAAAAAAGTGTAAATACAGGATGCTTATCACAGTAAACATATACAACAGTAAACATTTAGGGTGGTTGATGTGATTGTCCTTAAAGTGACCGTGTGTGCGGTATGGTGTGGTATAAAGTGCAATGTACTGTGCAAGTCCAGAGTTAAAAGTGACAGTCCAGAGATTAAAGTGATTGTTGACATAGTGAGATTTTCTGTGGGCAGAAGTTAGCATTAATAAAATGAGAGTTTCCAGGTGCTTTGTAACACTTACTAAAAATTGTAAAGCTGTAGCATCTAGAACTTGTAACAGTAGATACCTTGTTGTTTTGTGGACATTTCACAACATTTAACATACGAGAAAATGCACTAAAAAATGTTTGATCATTCTTTAATATACAATAATAAAAGCTGTTGGGATGTTGCAAAATAGCAAGAAAATCGTAGGAAAGTAAAAGTAACCTTTTCCCTTTTACTCTTATGGTGACCATTTTGTTATAACGCCAGACCCCATCGTGACTTATTCTCTACATTATTTAGAGCGTAGTGACTGATTTACACATGCAGATACGTGCAGTTGATTCAGCTTTAAAGTATGTGACCATTTCACCTGTCCCTGTTTTCTTTCTTTGTACAGTTTCCCCGCTTCCTCAGAGGGAGAAACTTATAACAAGCAAAGGAAGCAGGGAAAGGAAGTAGGAGGTGCCCATAGAATCTAGAATCTGGTCAAAAATACATAGATTCAACTTTTAATGTCAGTGGATAGAACAGGTACACAGAAGCAAAATGCAATTTACAAGAAAAAAGTCTAACTCGGATGTATTAATGTGTGCAGAGCGCTACACACTTGTTTTGCTAGTCGAACTTGTCTGTAACTGATTAAAGGCAACAAAAATAATAAAGAATTATTGAGACATAAGTGTCTTAGTGGTATATTGTGAAGCTTACTAGGGTAAAGATTGTGGAAATTGCCGGTTCTAATGTAAAAGCTTCTGTATCTCTTGATGTAAGGAGGTTAAACAGGTTGTGACTGGGATGTAACTTGATGATGATGTATTTTGCATCTCCTGTGGTAAAGATGCTCAATGGCAGGTAGTTTTCACCACCCTTTGCAGGGCTTACCATTCACAGAATTTGCTTTGATGACTAACAAATGCAGAGAAAGTCTTTAAGATATGACCTCTTTTGCTTTCCTAGAATTTTTCTTTACTTGCCATTACTTGCAACATTGCGTCAGTATAGATAGTGTGCTGCAAAACAAAGTTTTTGGCATGCAGCACTGATTAAGATAATAATAATCCAGGAAATATCATTTGCATATGAAAAATAACATTTTACTATTAAACTTTCTAAGGAAAGCATCCTGTATATGGGTCTATACCTGGGTCTTGGGTAATGGTCTCTTGTGCAGATTTCTCAGTGCTCCTTGAAGACATGTTGCACAGATATCATGCGAAAGGTAGGAAAAGAATAGGTTTTTAGTTTTTTTGGCAAGCATGAAACAAATTCAAATATTCCAGACATTAGATTTTTTTTACAGATTTGGAAGAAATTATCTTGTTTCTCATCATTCTTTGGACTAACATGATGAAGGGAAGACTGATGCATTGACTACTTAAATACTTTGTTGCAGGGTATGGGGTTGTGGTTAGGTTTAGAGGGCACAGGATTTACTAGGATTTAGTCCATGATTTTATTTTCATTAGTGCTTAAATATTTTTTCTTTATTATTGCAATTTTGTTGTTCAATGTTCACTTTAGGTCGGGGAACCAACCCCAGCCATTAGGGTTGCACAAGCCTTGGTGATGGTCCCAAGCCTGGTTAAGTAGGGAGGGTTGCGTTAGGAAGGGCATCCAGCGTAAAAACATGCCAAATCGAACATGCGGATGATCAGCTGTGGCGACCCCTAATGGGAGAAGCCGAAAGAAAGAAAGAAATGTTCACTTTAGGTAACTTTTAATATCATGCACTCCTCAGCAAGTCGGGTTTGAATGGAGACCGATCCAAAAACGGGTTTGAAAGGAGACTGCTCCAAAAACAGAGATCCAACTCATAAAAGGCTGCTATATTGTATAATGTGGTTGGCTTTGTGGTGTTTAGTTTTGTTTCTGTTTTACACATGAGCTACTACTATTAAATGGCTAAATTACTTTATTGTTATAAAAGACACAAAACCATAACAGTTGGAATATCAATGAGTTAGCCACAAGGTTTATAGCCACTATGTACTTTATGGTGATTTTGGAACAGAGTTTGTTTTTAGCATGAGTTTTTTTTTGTGTGTGTGTGAATTAGCTTATGCTTATGCTATGGCATGTGGTTAAGATGTTGGATTTCTAAATGGAAGGTCTTTAGTTTAAATTCCAGCACCACTGATGGGCCCTTGAGTAAAACCCTTAACTGCTCAGTAGTAAAAATAAGAATGCAAGTCGTAAGTCGCTCTGAATAAGGGCTGTGAATGTAAATGTTATGCAAATTAACATATGCTTGGGTTTATATAGGAAAGATTTTGTGTTTGAATTTAGTTTATATGCAAGATTTGCTTTAGCTCTTCTGGCCAGTATGTGAGTTTTGGTCTGTGTCAGTTGAGGTTTCTGATTTTGGAATGGTGAGCAAGTTCGTGACTCCGGGTTTGCATGCAAGAGGTTTTTTTTTTTTTGTTTTGAGTGACACTTTTTCTTGTGAAAGAAAAAAGATACAAAAACAAACCATTCACAACAACACAGCATGGCACAGTGACAATAAAGCTAATAATAGATATACACACTCAAAAGATTTATGAATTTGGGTTTGCATTTAAATTTGGGTAAATGTGCAAGCTTGGGTTCTATTGCATGCATAAGTTTGTGTATATATAGTTTGTATAGTATAGGAGTTATGTGTGATTTAGTTTTAATAGATTTTATTTTTGCCTGGTGTGCATTGTTCTTGTTCTGTGTACGTGTTCATTTTGTACTTCCTCCCGTTTGAAGCTTTGTGTGTTTTCTTCAGAAGTGCCTTAATAGTAGCAGTGTTTTGGGTGGATACTTAGTGTGACTACTGAGGAATGTTTGGCACTCGACAGATTCCTGAATCACATGATGGTCTGCAGAGCTTGAAGTGGACTTGGTGTGAAGCCATTGTACCACAGGAATGCCAGTCGATATGTCCTATCTGCTTATTAATGCTGGTGATGGTCATGTACTTCACCCGTTTAGTCTTTTTCAAAATAGTATTTGCATTAATGTATGGTGAAAGCTTTTTATTTTTTATTCTTTGTGTAACCAGTTGCACCTGCTATCCAAGTTAATTTCCTAATACACCTTGCAAAAAAATGATTACGGGTTAGAATGTTTGTGTCTACTGAATCAGTGGTGTGTCGAAGGACAGTTTTTTGTGATCTTAAATATAAAAAATTCATTTATATATATTTTATATCATATATATATATATATATATATATAGTCACACCCTTGAGTGTTGCCATTAATTGTTTCTCACAGAAACGTGCTAATTAATGCAATGCTAAGACAGATAGTGAGCTAGTTAGCTATTTAAGGGCCTTAACTAGCAGACTAAAAGTTATAAAGACTAAGGAAAACAAATTTATAATTTATATTATCCGCTTCTAACTGTATGTGTGACTAAAATAAATCAGTCAGGAATCATTGGCCAACATTTACTATCTCGCATTCCGCTCAAAATGTATCATTCACTTCCAGCTAGCATCTTTTCTTGTGTGTTGTAAGAAAGTTACATTAAGATATTGTACCTGATGCTATTAAAGCTTGTTTTACAGTTTTTCTAAATTCTTGTTCCTGAAGCATCCTAACCTAATCCATGTTTGCTAAGTAAAAACATATTCTAGCATCAACTTGCTTGATAGTGTGTTGCGATTCAGAATAAGTTTCTGCTATAGTTATTTTTGAGTCATTTATAGTTAGCATTAAGGTGCATCATAGCTATGATAACTTTCAAAGCATTTCGGAAGTAGTTTGTTTTCCTATGGCTATGTTAACTATTAACCAGAAAACAATATTCTTAACAAGAAATCTGCTTGACCCCCTTTGTCTGGGCTTCTGATATGTCCATCCCTACCCTTTTTGGTATGTCTGCCTTCCTGAGAGTCTGTGTGAAATAACTTCGCAAATGTAGGACTGTAGGTTTTTGAGTTTTTTTAGCCTTAGGCAGTTGGAAGCTGTTGAAACTTGTACTTCTGCAGATAAGAATCTGACTGTATGCCATAGGTGAAGGCATGTTTAGGAGTGACCATAAGAAGGTCAGGTTTCAGGAAGGCTAGTTGAAGGATACAGATAAACACTCCTGTGTAAAGAAAATAGGCCAAACCCAAAATGGTGAGATCGGAAGCTTTTAATGGTCTTAACAACAAAACATGGGTCTGGAAATGGGCAGGATTTAGACAAATAGATATAGACATTTGGTTGGTAGCTGTTCTTTTAATGTTTGTCTTGTGGTTAAATTTGCAGACAGCTTTTTAGTGAAAGAAAGGTCAATGTGGTTGAATTTTATGTTTTAATTAGGAAGGCAATCTTACTTAATATCCCTGTGTCTAGATTTTCCCAAACAATAATCAAGCTAGTGGTGGCACTTGGGGGGTCAGGAGTGCTTTTGTTTAATTCTTCCAAAGTTTCTGACCAATAATTTGTTGCTAAGATCATCAAAGGTTAATATCTGGTCAGTTTAGGCCAGGCCTCCCCAGTTATAGTGAAAAGTATACGTTTGCTTTTAATGTTAGCAGGAATGGTCACCTTCAGATGTCATGAGAGGAAGGTATATGCTTACCTCATGCCTTATGACCTTTACTAATACTGACTCATCCTTAAATCATTTGTCTTGTCTCATGTCTTATATTTAATGCCTCCTACTTTTTTACTCTCAATCCTTTCCTGTCTTTGTTATCTCGCTTAACTAGATATGAATAAGAACCCTACCCTAATATGACTCTCTACACACATACCTTTTAATCTCACGTATGGATTCAGTGCTTGTATCATTGTTTTTTTTTTTACATACTCTTGTCATAAGCTTAATGACTCAGTCCTAAAACCAGTTTAATTGTAATCACTTAAATTTCTTCAGCAATGGTGAGAGTAACAGTGTTGCATATAAAGGATTAAAAACTGAAATCTATGTTCAGTCACTAAAAGTGTATTAAGTATACAGTTATCAAAATATATTAAATTTTGCCCAACCTTGTTTATACTTATCGCATACGAGCACTCACAGCATCTTTGGCTAGCTTATGTAGCATGGAACGTAGAGTTTAATAGTTAGAAAAACTCCACAAGATCAAATCTAAGCCAAGGAAATGGTTTGGGAAACAGAAAATTGCAAAGGCCAGGAGGAAACCCTGTAGTGAAAGATATGGATATGACGAAAGCTTTCCACTCTTTCCAGTTGCTTTGTTCTCACATGGGTGGAGAGAGAGAGTAATTCTCTGAGTGAATTACTAGGAATAAAAGACATGAGGGAATGTCAGATTTGATATATATTCGGATTATAATCCAAATCCGTTAATCCTCTTTGTCCTCCCACAGCAAATTTGTAATGAACTAGCCCCCCTTATTACCTGTCTGCCCTTCACCGAGGCTCAACGGTGGATTGCAAAAGCACTGACTTCACCCAAATTATTAGTCATGCATCTGAAAAAGAGCTCTTATATGACTAAGAACTGCAGTATCGAATACAGCAAAGTACAATAAAGGGTGCGAAGCTGAATACAAAAACGATGCTGTGAAATCTGATCTTAGATCAGACACATTGTTAAAGACAATGAATCACGAGCTACAGAAGTCTTTCAGAAGGTGTTGGCACTTAAGATGACTCTGTCAGATTGGTCTAAGTGATTGTGTGTGTGGGGGATGGTGTGGGAGAGTAAGTGAGACACTGTCAATATGTGCAATTGACAAGCACTGATAAGAGCAAAATACTGCTTTGCTGGAATGTACTACACACACCCACATGCACATATACTTCAATACTAAACCCAGATACAGTTTATGCATACACAGATATACTGACCAATTTTGTGCTTTCAACTTTGTGATTAAAGTGAGGGGAACCTAGGGGTAATGGTAAGGTGTCCATATACTTTTAGCCTTATCTTTTTTTGTTTGTTTGTTTGTTTTTGTTATTAAAACCATTTACAGTGGGTGGTGCAAAACATAAGTAACTATTAGCCAATTTTTCAGGCAGAAATGCCCTGTTCAGGGGAGACTGGCCAGACTGGATAGCTTTCAGGAAGGCTAACTCAAATAATCACCCTTTACAATCGTGGCAAGCAGAAAATGCGTAATATATCGAACCTTGAAGTAAATTGGCTTCAACAGAAGAGGTACACGGTGGGCTACAGTTCTTAAATCCAAAAAAAAATCTGACACCACAGTAAAAACAGGTTCCCCAAAACAAGGTAACTTCATCTGGCTCTTTTTTATTTTTTTAACCAAGTCTGACCTAGTTTAATATTATATCAAGTTACACAAAGTTTCGCATGAAGTATGGTTACCAGTTTTGTGTAGCATGTTGTTATTTAGTAGTTGTTTTTTTGTTTGTTTGTTTGTTTTTTTACTTACTTTAGATTGTCTCTAATCTTATTCCTGATACACAGTTTTATAGGTACGGGTGCAGCCATATTATAAATATAGTTACTGGGTTACTGAAACCAATTTCATAGTCAGTGTCAACTCTTACTTTTGTAAATGACTAAATCTGTCTACATTTTCCCCTCCCTCTACATCCTGAATTAATATTCGTGCCAGACTAAGATTCATAAGAACTTTAGAAACCTGATTCATCCCATGAATAGCATGAAAGCTTTAGCTAGTAGAAAGCTAACAGATGGTGTCTGGTGCTCCAGGTGGAGGAATAGGTACACATCATCAGTTGCTACAGGTGTTTCAGGTTTTGGGTACATTTGTCTAGACTTGCAGCTCATCCACCCAGGATAAGCACAACGACAAGGAAAAAAGAGCCACTGATAATGAATACTGTGATTACAGAAGCACAGTCAGGCTGGAGCAATGGGGCAGGATCATAAATCCCGGATTTGTTATTGGGTGTTTGAATTCTAGTGAGCTGTTCTGATGCGAGTTCGGTTATGACTCACGTTTGTGTGATTGTGAGGATGTGTGAAAGAATGATGGTGTTAAGCTCAGAGACTAAAATAGAGACCTGTTTGAACTTGAACTGCTTTCTCTCACTGAGGTCACAAAATGAACGGGTGCCCGAGTTAAGTTTGAGTGTGCAATCACTCGCAGGGTGAGGCCAAAAGCAAGAGAAAGGGGGGAAAAAAAAGGAGGAGCTGTATGCCTCACTGATTTGGCAAAGCAAAACAGACCCATGGATTTATGGGATACTGGAGGAGGCCTAGCAGCACCTTCCTGAATAGAAAGCAGATTTAACAAAGCTGAAAGTTCAAGATTACAGAAGCGTTTAATAAATCTCTCCTGCAGCCTGCAACAGATTTCTAAAAGTTTCTATGTTTTGAAGAGTAGCCAGCATTATATAATCTATATTGTATTTGTTTTTGTTTAGGTGAAGGCATTCAGTTTGCATGGAGAAACTTGTGGCATCCCAGTCTCAGCTTTAAAAAGGTAACATTCACTTGCATATTCACATTGTTCTTTGAGTTAGATGTACAGTGCTTTACACTATAACTGAAGTTTGACACCAGTTAAAGCTGTTGGTCTTCTGAGCTATGGCTCCATCAGCTTTACATTTTTGAATACTGTTTTTTTTGCCTATTCTTCTTGGGGATTTCTAAAGATCTGTAAAATCATTAGAGAACATTTTCACATCTTGCCAAAGATTCCTAAGTAGATTGAATTCTGCTTATATCAGGTTCTGAGCTCACTTCGTCTTTTTGTTTGTAGGATTTGCACGATATCTCTTGCACTTGACCCAGTCACTGCTGAAGTCCCAATCCCTATTTCTCAGTTTCTGCTGATTAAAAGCATCCCTTTAACAGAATGCTACCACCATCATGTTTCATTATAGGAACAGTGTCCTTAGAATGGTGAGCCAGTGTTGGGTTTCCACCAAATGTTCCATTTCTTTGTTCCAATGTTAACATTTTGGAAAATCAGACAAAATAATATTTTTTATGTATTTGAAGACACTTTAACCTGTGTTTTTTGTTCAATGGCTTACTGGATTGTCTGGGAGATGTCTGTGCACAGCCTTCTTTGACTAAAACCTTCCTAACTCAGTTCTAACCTTTTTTCTCAGCAAATTCACACTTATGATTATGACACATTCTTTTCCATTTTTTTAAATAATGGAATTGCTGATGCTCTGTGGGAAGTCCAAAACTCGGCCAAACATCTGACTGGTGCTTTTTCCAGAACTTTGTGCTGGTTTGTTTTGATAGCTGTTAGGTTAGGGATTTTCTAAAAACAAATGCTGCCACCTTCTAAGACCGTGTGTATTTCTATTGAGAGCAAGTGACATTTTAACTGCACGCAATAATCCTATACTTTTTATCTGTTTTGCTTATTTATGGATTTCTTTTCTGGGTTTTTCACGGTTTCACAAACTTCAAGCCGAAAAACTGAGCGACATAACATTAGACCAATGAAATTTCCGATCGGAAAACAAAAAAACACACCTCACCTGTGTTCTGGGCTGCACGACATCAGGGAGAAAACTTTTTTTTTTAAATGCACGGCGATGCCAAAAGAAAAACCCCTGAGAGAAATAGTTGTGAAAGAAAGGAGGAAGACAGTGAACAATGACTTTCTTGGTCGGCTACTGTTTAGATACAAGCCGTTGTAACGCGTTGAGTCTGGTTAAAGGGAGAGCTCGCTAACTCCAGTTGCAACAGAAATCATATAAGCACAGACAGGTTTCCAAAACTTGTGCTTTTTTTATTTTTTTTTTGGCAACAGCATTATGGGTTAGTCAAAGAAACTTAGAAATGAGCATCCGAGAATAATAAGGACATAATCCTCGTCTTGAACACACGCAGTAATACCGGAAAAAATGCATTCGTAGTGTAGATTCATAACATATAATGCCAATTCTGTTCATTATAGTTTCAGGTTCTAACTTTATAAAATATCAAGCATTACAAGGGAAGGAATTATTATTAGGGCACTGTTGTGTACTTGGCACTGTACATGTTGTGGAGAAGGCTGTCTGAATTAAACTGTTCTAACGTATTGTCTCTTTAATCATCCAGGAAGTGTTTTGAAAGCATAGAAGTTCTGCAGAATCCTGACCGATCCTGAAATCATGTCGAGCAACTCGTTTGGCAGCGGCATACTGTGTGAGGAAAACAAACTCAATAATTATACAATCATCATTTCTAATAAACTTGTTTATGACCATAGTAACTTTTTCCAGTAAGTGAAATAATACAGGTTGCATGCCAACATTTTCTCACCTTTAGGAAAACTGATGTTTGTTGAAAATATAGCAGATCCTAATATTTAGAAATCAAAGCCATTCACTGGTTTCTAGAACTCTTTGCTTAGTATAAGTAGTAAATGTAGTAGTAGTAGTAGTTTTTATTGTTCATTTAATATAATGTTCTCAAGTTTTTACAAATGTTTATATAATGACTAAAAAGATTTTAAACCACCCATAATCAATTATGGAGTGATGGGCCATCAGGCTTTTAATTATAGATAGATAGATAGATAGATAGATAGATAGACAGATAGACAGACAGACAGACAGACAGACAGACAGACAGACAGACAGACAAGCATTATGGGTTAGTCAAAGAAACTTAGAAATGAGCATCCGAGAATAATAAGGACATAATCCTCGTCTTGAACACACGCAGTAATACCGGAAAAAATGCATTCGTAGTGTAGATTCATAACATATAATGCCAATTCTGTTCATTATAGTTTCAGGTTCTAACTTTATAAAATATCAAGCATTACAAGGGAAGGAATTATTATTAGGGCACTGTTGTGTACTTGGCACTGTACATGTTGTGGAGAAGGCTGTCTGAATTAAACTGTTCTAACGTATTGTCTCTTTAATCATCCAGGAAGTGTTTTGAAAGCATAGAAGTTCTGCAGAATCCTGACCGATCCTGAAATCATGTCGAGCAACTCGTTTGGCAGCGGCATACTGTGTGAGGAAAACAAACTCAATAATTATACAATCATCATTTCTAATAAACTTGTTTATGACCATAGTAACTTTTTCCAGTAAGTGAAATAATACAGGTTGCATGCCAACATTTTATCACCTTTAGGAAAACTGATGTTTGTTGAAAATATAGCAGATCCCAATATTTAGAAATCAAAGCCATTCACTGGTTTCTAGAACTCTTTGCTTAGTATTAGTAGTAAATGTAGTAGTAGTTAGTTTTTATTGTTCATTTAATATAATGTTCTCAAGTTTTTAAAAATGTTTATATAATGACTAAAAAGATTTTAAACCACCCATAATCAATTATGGAGTGATGGGCCATCAGGCTTTAAATGATAGATAGATAGATAGATAGATAGATAGATAGATAGATAGATAGATGGATAGATGGATGGATGGATGAAATATGCCATGAATACATCATCATTAAAGTTAAATAACTATCTTGATCGTGAGTCTCTATTGAATTCCTGATCAATTCTGTGTAGGGAAACTCTGCAGCACCTGTACTCAATTAAAATCATTTATTTGGCCAGAGGTCTTGATTTCTAGATTGTCTTCTCTAAAGTCTAACGAACGTCTTGAAAACATTAACGTTGGCAAAAAAGTAGCACTGGAAGCAGTGATAATAACATCTATTGTTGAAAGTAGTGCCTGTGAGAAGTGGCCTGTTCTGTGTAGTTTGGACATCAGTGTGTGTGTGTATGTAAGACAGTTATTTTCGACTTTTAGTCCAGTCCATCACAGACGACCTGAATGCGTCTTTGGCGACGGCGGATGAGATGTCACGAGAGTTTAGTTCCCTCCTGCAGGATATATCCTTGAGCGGCACTGAAAGCTCTACAACACAGGTAACTAATTATACTCATTCACAACCTTTTGCACTACTATGCAATTTTATTTACTTTAATTATAAAGTAACCATGGCAGAGTCTAGCTCAGGATTCTTTGGGTTTATAAGCAGACAAAACATATATAAAGAGTAGCAAAATGGCAGTTACATCAGGAAAGCAGGCAGTAGGGAAATTACATAAGTGCTCCACCAAAGATGTGTTTTTATTTAACCGCATAATCACTGGTTGCTTTTAAAGCGTCCTCGGACTTTAAATGGAAGCTTTATTAAAGTGGGATAAACATGTTAAACATGTAGTAAAAAAACTAACAAAGCGTGCAAGTATCAGTTGTTAGAAAATGTAGTACATACGACTTCAGTGAAGTATTGAGATGTTTATTGTGACCTTATCTCCTATAACGCTCAGCCTTGACTCGATTTTAGCTAGTCCTAGTCTTGAAATTGACAATAGCGCATATATTATAAATATACAGTGAGTGTCATGTGCACTTAGTATATACAGTGTAGGTATGCATGTGCAGATGGTTCCCAGAGTTACGATGGTTCAACTGAAGATTTTTTGATCTTACGATGACGATCGCGAAACAGCAAAATCGTAAAAAATTTTGTCAGTCACGAACTGCCGCTCGTCCATTGTTCAATTTGGTAACAAATAACCGTATACTACCCCATACTGATCGCCATTCTTTAAAACTCCTGAGAAGGCTAGGCCAGGTCTCGACTTAAAGTTCTTCAAGTTACGATGGGGTATTCGTAACCCATCTCCATCGTGAGTCGAGTACTACCTGTACGTTTTCTTTTGTCTAGTGAAAATGGAATAGCTCTGGCAACATATTATATGGGTGGTAGACTAGCTACAGTCAACAACCTGATTTGTGGTTTGGTTAAGTTCATTCCAACCATTAATTTCACATCGTTTCATCCCAGAAAATTTACGAAACAAAATTTACTAAATGGAAATGTTGGCTGCCAAAAGATTACCTGCTTGTGAAAATAATTCTGCAGTAATGCTCCTTGGATACTACAGTGAACTAGCTTAATAGTATTTAACCAGCCTATATTTGGCCTTTTTTTCATATGGCTTTGCTCTGTAAAACATATTTCTTTGTTTTGAAGTCCAAGTTGCTTCTGCCAGTCTTTTAAGATTTCAGTTTCTCCACCCCTCAAAATTATATTTTATAATTCCATATTATATAATTATATTTTAATAGGCATCATACATTTGACCGAAACAACTCCTTTGTTTACAAGTAATCCATTTTATTATTTATTTAGGTAAAATTCCTCCCTTGCAGACACTGACATAGTAGTGCGATACAGTATTTGTGGTGTCTGGGTTTATGGTCAGACCCCGAAAGGGACAAATGTTAGTGGATCATTAAGACAATTTGTCCATAAAGGAGCTTTTAAGTACCTGTTACTACCTGCAACTACCTTTTATTTCATATAAGCACAAGGGGAGTTAACATAGTAAGTTGTGTTAAATGAAGTCTCCTGTAAAGGTGAATAATGTTCAAATATCCCAGCAATGCTGCTGTGCTCGAAATGTTCATACCAGCATAACTCTCACTAAAATTCCTCCACTGTCTCAGGATTAATGCTGTGTTGAGAAAGAGGTACACTCTGAATACTATACAAATACTGATCCAGATTTCCATTTTTTAAATATATTTTTTTATTAATAATTTTGTTCAGTAGTCAGACAACCTACCAGGATCTGTTAACCTCATCATTGTACTCCTATTGCTTATTATGATAGAGCTCCAGCTCCAGCTCCAGCTCAAGACCACAGAACACCACCAACTACACTCAGAGTGGCACCAATATCAACAGTGTTTCCTCTGCCAGTACCATCAGAGATGCAGGTGGAAGTGTCGTCAATAGAGGCACCACGTCTTTCCCCCAAACCACACCACCCATCAGAACTCCAGAGCCCAGCACTCGCTCATCAGACTCGTTCTTGGCCAGTGGTAGAAACCTTTCATCCTCTCCAAACCCCCAGGTCTTTCAGTATGCATCTATTCAACCTAGAAATCAGTCCCCAAATCAGTCTCCGCATCTCCAACGCCGGGCATCGCCAAACCCAGCCAGGTCACACGAGCGGAACCTTAGCGGCTCGTTCACTTTCACAGAGCTCTCACCTAATTTCAAAAATGAACAGCAAGCTGTTGCTAGCATGCTTCAAATCCCGGCTAAGCCAGTGTCTTTGCATGACACATCCACCAGTGGACGTAGGTCACCCAGGATCGACAGAGTTCCTTCTCCTGGACCTTTCAGCCAACCGACTGCGAGCACTTTACCACGAGGTTTCACTCCATTTAAAACTACAGGTAGGGGGACGAAAAACTGTACAGCATGGCAATCAATGTTTTAAGTGAAATTCAAGGTAAAACTCTTGCTAATTTCTTAAATTTGTTATGGTAAAACAATAACTCAAATCTATGTCATCTGTTTTCATCGTTCTGTTTCACGCTCATAGTTTGGCTACACCCAGGTCAAATGTCAAATACAAAACAAACAGGTTTTCTCTAAGAATTTCAGTCCAATGTTCAAATCGCCTTTTTGCTGATTGTCGTGTGTGTGTGTGTGTGTGTGTGTGTGTGTGTGTGTGTGTGTGTGTGTGTGTGTGTGTGTGTGTGTGTGTGTGTGTGTGTGCGCAGTGTATGTAGTGGGTGTGTAGTGTGAGTTCTTTCTGAAAGCAACATTGTCAAGGTGTGTCACATTTTTGTATTTCGCCTTTATAATCCCTCGTTAAATTCACTTTCACTGTTTTCTCAGATGAAGGTGTATCAAGACAGAACAGCTCTGCCAAATGGAACGAATCAGACCTGGATGTTTCATATGAAAGAAAGTCACACCAAACATATGACAGTGAGTGTACAGATAAGAACGTAATTTCCCATCAGTGCGCTGGAGCAAATCTTCAACTCTCTCTGAGATAAAACTAAGCCTACAATAAGTACTTGGTTAGAAACAGCAGAGCATCAACTGATTTTAAAAACCTCCAATTCCAGAGAACGAGTGGATCAGACCATCTGTCCCTAACAGCAACTGGAGGGAGTCCAACCTGGACTCACCCACTGTACCTCGGAAGGTATGTGTATGTATGTGTGTGAGTGCTTGTATGCATAGTTGCATGTCTGTTTAACGTCTGGTAGAAAAGCAATATCAAGATCACTAACATGGTGTCCTGCCCTACAATTAACCTGTTAAGTGGATATCAGTTAATGTATTATTAATTCAATTAATTTTTATTTGTTTAGCCTTATAAACAATGGAGATTTTCTTATTGCAGCTTTACAGAGATAAAGAGGTTATAAAGTGGTATTATTAAGTGTTTTATATGCTTTGTTTCAATCTTTTTGTCTTGAGAGTGACAGGGCATACCGACAATAAGAGGTTCTGGGGCATTTTTTGAACACAATACTCGTTTTATTTGGCCTTTTTTTTTCTAGAATACCAAATCGCTTTACATTTTCACATGATCTACAATTTAGTACACCTTCTTTACACTGGCCACCAATTAGGGGTTGGCCTTTTTTAAGTTTTTTTCAAAATCGGGAAAGGGGGGTGGGGGGGTCTTTCATCAGAGATCACTGAAATTTCAATTTACTCATGCCGTATAGTTTGAATTGCTGTTTTACGCTTTAAAATATAGATGGGTTTATTTCTGTTTCATTGTGCAATAGGTTTTGCTGATCTATAAAATTGCTGTAGTTAAGAAGATTACACATTAATATATATATAAAATATTTTTATTAAATATAAAACATTAAATATTACAATCATAAATTATGTCCACACAGTTTTGTATAGCATACACAATGTAGTATAAAGAGACATATACCTTCGGCCCACAGCCCCCAGTTAAGTTTGATTTTTGGCCCTTTATAGTTAAATGTTTGGGCACCTGGTGTGGTTTAAAACACATCCTCGTCACATAAATGCCCTCTTACAGAAAACATTTACATTTTACAACATTAAAAATGTTATGATGCTTCCTAATAGGATTAGTTATAGATTTAGTAGACTATTAGGTAGAGCCTGTTTAATTGACACCCCAATAAATATTCCCTTCAAACATCAAAGTCATGCAACCAAACATCAATGCCTACTTTAGAACCATCTGGTTGAGATAGAGGTGTCCATCAAGACAGGGACCCCATTTGGACTCGAACGTGCTGAATGTTGTAATTTTTACTCTGGTAAATTTTTAATTAGAATTCAATTAAATAATAATAATTGCCATTGAAGCAACCCACTTTCACATCTTCATCTTCTTTACATTATGTCAACAGGACACCGTGCCCCGTCCGTTCGCATCAGCCATTGACTCCCTGCAAAGGAACACCCGTATCTATGTGCCCCCTGATAATGCTTTACCCACCCAGTCACCTTACAACCCTCAGCCAATCATCTCTCGTGTGTCCATTCCTCCTACATCACCTGGGAATCGCCCACATAGGCCCATTCCTCTGTCTGTCATCATGAGGCTTCAGAACCCATACTATGCAGCAACAAACAGATTTCCACGTGGGACAGAGGGACAGCCTTTGCCTCTGCCACGCGAGTTGCTTTACCACTTCCAGTCTGTCTCTCAAGAGCAGAGATCTCCGGCATATTATCCAGAAGGTATTAACCAGTTTTTAGCTATTCTGTGTGGATGTACTGTGAGTTTGAAGTGTGATTTTCATTCGCAGGTGTTAATCATATTTTTAAAATTCTCTTTAGTTTCCTTATGATCGTGCCTTTAAAATACTACATCCTCTTTACAATACAGTGGTACCTCAGAATACGAATTTAGTTCGATTCCCACTTTGAAATATGCGTCTACTTATACAAATTTCCCCATAAGGAATTATGTCAAGTGAGATAATTAGTTCCGTATGACCCCAAATATTAATATAAAAAAATGCAATTATTGTGCACTAATATAATTTCATATTTAGCTTTTAATAATAGTGCCTTAACATCTAAAAGAGGAAAACATTATCTTTACTGGATACTTTACCTTTGAGAAGAGTTAATGCTGGCCCGATGGAGATGACGTTCGGAGAAGGAGGAAGAATTATCGTTTGGAAGGAAACGAATCTACTTCCACTATGATATCGGGCAGACTGTCACCCGAATTACTGTATCACTTATTTTTCTATTTTTTGATTCACTTTGCTTTGTTTCACTGCTTTCACTACTGTCACCTTTTTTCAACTTTCTCAAAAAATTTTTCTATTGAAATTAGATTTTGCAGACTTTAAAATAACACTGAAGTGAGACTGAGACATGGCGATAGCACTGAAGTGAGAGTGCTTAGACAGTGCTCTCACTATGAATTGAAGATGCTAACTGAGGGTTGAGAGGGTGGGAGGCGGTACGGAAGAATGTATTTAGAATTTTTTTAGGAACATTTTTATGAATTTTGATTTGTATTCTTAATTATATGTATTCTGTGGCAATTATATTCAGAGGTACCACTGTACTTTCATTATAACAGCCCCTCATATATTAGTCTTTTTACAATTTATACATTAAAAGTCATGGCCTTATTTTTCCCAGAATTATACATACTATACCCTGGAGAATTCAAGACATTTTATAGGTAGTTAAACATTGTTCTACTTCTTAGGTTTGTGCAAATGTTTCTTTTTCAGCCCCCAAGCCCCCCTACATGGAGCTGATCAAAATCAACTCACAAAACAAGCCGTCCACAATCCCAGAATCCCCACCCCCCTCAGCTGAGCAAAGCAAAGAGCCCAAAGTAGAATCGAATAACGATGATCCTAAGGTGGATTTGGATTCTCGGCCCCGTAGCCCAACTCGTTTGCAACCGGTTTTGGACCCGGAGGCTCCTGTGGTCCCTGACATGGACGTGTTGATGCAGATCCGAGCCGAGATCCCACGTGCTCTGAAGAAACGTGGCTCTGTCGACCAGAGTATCAAGTCGACCCCCATCATTCAGCCCAATCAGTACAAGCAGATGATTAAAAAAATGTTCCACAGGAAAGGACCACAAACAAGGGACGAGACAGCGAATGAGAGCAGCTCCTCAGATGGAGAGGAGAACACACCGTCGATACCAAGCTCACCTTTACCAATTACAAATATGACCCCTCAGCAGAAGGTGAGACAGAAGTGTTCATCACTGTGGTTAATACTAGAAACAATTAAATAATGACTTTAAAAGCTGGTGTAAGGTGAACTGACAAAAGCAGCATCACAATATTTCAGAATCTGTAGTATCTAATCATTCGTTTCTGTCTGTATGTGTGTATCAGGGTCTACAGTCAATCCTGCGGAAGCCAAAAAGCAGCAGTGTAAAGGGGCCCCGTGCTCGTCTCAGTCCTCTGGTCCTGCTGCTAGACGGAGCTCTGGTTGGCGAACTGGACACAGTACAGAGAGCTGTGCAGGAGGTCAGCAAACACACCACACACTGACTCCCAGCAGAAATGTATCAAAGTTGTGTCACGTAATTTCACATATACATCAATTAGGCATAACATTGTGTTGGTCCCCTTTTTGCTGCCAAAACAGTTCGGACCTTTCGACTATTAACAGCGATAGCTTCTTCAGCAATTTGACTTACAGTTGCTCGTCTGCAGTTTTGGAGATGCTCTGACCCAGCCGTCAAAACATCACAATTTGGCTCTTGTTAAACTCACTCAAATCCTTACACTCGCCCATTTTTCCTGCTTCATACACATCGATTTTGAGGACAAAATGTTCACTTGCTGCCTAATAAACCCCTATCCGATAACAGGTGCCAGGAAAAAGAGATAATCAGTGTTATTTACTTCACCAGGGATAATGTTATAACGTTATAATGTTATGCCTGGTCAGTGTATGCCATTTCTATTTGCACTAGATGAGTGACCCGAGCCAGCCGAACGACGAGGGCATCACCGCCCTTCATAATGCTATCTGTGGTGGGCACTATGGTGTAGTGGAATTCCTCGTACGCATCGGTGCCAATGTCAGTGCTCCAGACAGCCATGGCTGGTTAGTTTCACAACTTCACTTATGAATTGTATTGTAGCTTATGTATGAACAGAATGCACAAACCTAGCTGACAGCTGATTTCTACTTCATTTTTTTGCCGAATGTCCAGTGTTTGGGTTTGGGTTTTATTTAATTTACAAAAGAAGCAATGAAAACCACTTTCTGGTGTGTGTGTGTGTGTAGGACACCCCTGCACTGCGCTGCCTCTTGTAACGACCGGGCCCTGTGTGAGTTTCTGGTGCGTAACGGTGCAGCTGTCATGGCAGTGACCGAGAGCGACGGAGCCACGGCGGCACAGAAATGTGACCCATACGCTGTGGGTTATCAAGAATGTGAGAGTTTCCTCAAAGGTGAGCATGAGCACACAACCTTCATGTACATGTCAAAGACAGAAATGCAGCAAAAAACAAACGGAACCAAAGACCTAATGGCATTCCATATGTTTTATTAAAATGATTGCAAATCAGTTAATCTGATAAAAGAGTGCCAGTTTAATCAGAGTTTAATGATCCATCTCTGTAGTTCTAGCTCCTAAAATAGATGTATTGTTTTTAACAAATAAGAAGCCACACGCATTTCTCATCTCATTTGTATTTATTATAAATGATGTCAGGAGTGGACGAGGCGATGGGTGTGGAGAACAGTGGCGTCGTGTATGCTTTGTGGACTTACCCAGCCCAGGCACCTGATGAGCTGAGCTTTAAGGAGGGAGACATGGTGACCATCCTGCAGAAACCAGAGGGATTGGACTGGTGGTGGGCTTCACTCTGCGGCCGAGAGGGCTTCGTCCCAAATAACTATTTTGGGGTAAGGGGACATTTATTTATGAGATAAATGTAAGTCACGCTGGACAAGGGCACCGCCAAATACCATATAAATGTAACCCAGATAATCAAGAGCTACCTAGCTTTTAGGGGAGGTTGTAGCTTAGTGATAAAGGCATTGGAACGAGTTCAAATCCCAGCTACACCAAGCTGCCACTCCTGTGCCCCTGAGCATGCCCCTTAACCCCTTAGCTGCTCAGTTGTATGAATGAATGGATATAATGAATAAATATATTTGTCACTCTGCGTTGTACAAAAGAACTGTGACATATAGTATCACATAGTAAATTACCAAATACCAATATTGCTGTTGATCCCTATCTTAGTGTGTTTTGTCTTTTTATTCTTGTTGTCCGAGTTTTAAGGGTAATGTCTGATCTCGTATTTTTTCCCTTTACAGCTTTTTCCAAAGGTGCGGCCAAAATCACTGTGCTAGAGGTTCTTCTACATGCCAAGCTCCTTTTTTCCGAGGCCACAGAATCACTACGATATGTTTAAGATCCTTTTTTTTTATGTTGTCATTGTATTTTCGCGATTCTGTTATAAGTTATAGCAAGGGTTTGGAAGTAGAGGTGTGTAAGTTACATTTTGGACAAACAAATATATATATTATGTCTTAAATATATAAAACTGCTGACAGGTTAAAAGAATGCTCACATTGCTGTTAATGTTTGCTTTTGTTGTTTGGCAAATGTTCTTTTCATCAATTGGCATTTCCTGTTCTACTCTAAATAAATATATAGATACCCATAGCACATTTCAAGCCGAGGACTTGTTCATTTAGAGCTTCTTTAACTTGCTTTTATGAAATGATTGTGACCTTGTGTGGTTCAACAAGTATTAAAAACAAAATAACTATAAAGCATTGGTGTGCAGGTCTGGGGAACCCCTTTTTTTTTTTCTTTTTTTTTTTTTACTATGTAATATATGTAGATCTGAAAAATACATATAAAATGTTCCACAATAGAATTCTGGTTGATTCCATATCTAAATTGATAAGATATAATTATGTAAAAACAACATCACAGGCAAAATTAAAAGACTTCAATGTGGAAAATTAGATCACACTGGTTATAAGCATCGTCCAGATCAGTATCTATGTTATGTCTTAGGTAAATTCGCCTGTAGTTCAACACCAAATGTCATCCATTTCGTCTCTTTATTTGACTTTTTAATAACTGTACGCTAAGATCAACCAGGAAATCGCTGCTGATTAGTTCAGTCACCTTCAGTTCAGTTTTAAAACAGTACTTGGAAGTGCCCAAAAGAGCTGCAGTTTTGGAGATGATCTGACCCAGTTGTCTAGACATCACAATTTGGCCTTCGTCAACTCGCTCCAATTCTTACGCTTGCCCATTTTTCCTGTTTTTTTTAAACATTAACTTTGTGATCACTTGCAGATAGCCTGAAATTTACTGTGTGAGGAAATTACATTTAGCTAGCAAGGGTTTAAACAAGCAGTATTGTAGAATGAGTAGCTAGAACAGTAGAATGACCTTTACCCAACATGATCTTCTGCTGCAAGACAGCCAAGGCACCATTAAAACCTACTCTAAATTAACATTTCCATATTCATCTAGAATTTTAATTAATTCTGTTTTAATTCCAATTTGTATAGTTCTTATAACAGTTCTAACCACACAGCATGATACTTCCACCACCATGCTTCACTGTAGGGATAGTATTTGCCAGGTAATAAGCAGTACCTGGATTTCTCCAGTCATGAAGCTTGTCTTCCATCTGGTCACTACCATACAGGCCTGATTAGTGGAGTGCTGCAGAGATGGTTGTTTTTCTGGAAGGCTCTCCTCTCTCTACAGAGAAACGCTGAAAGTCTTTCAGAGTGACCATTGCGTTCTTGGTCACCTCCCTGACTAAGGCACTTCTCCTTCAAATTCTCAGTTTCTGTCCTAGTGGTTCCAAACTGGTTCTGATGATGGAGGCCACTGTGCTCTGTGGAAATTTCAATGCTGCCTAAATTTTTCTGTACTGTTCCCCAGACCTGTGCCTCGATACAGTCCTGTCTCAGAGGTCTACAGACAATTCTTTGGATTTCATTGCTAAGTTTGTGCTCTGACATGCACTGTTGACTGTGAGACCTCATAGAGGCAGGTGTGTGCCTTTACACATCATGTCCAATCAATTGAATTTACCACCTCCAATTAAGTTGTAGAAACATCTCAAGGATAATCATTGGAAACAGGACACACCTGAGCTCAATTTTGAGTGTCATGGCAAAGGCTGTAAATACTTTTTTCATGTTTTGGAGAATAATAAATTTAATCCATTTGAAATAAGGCTGTAACATAAAATGTGGAAAGAATTAAGCGCTGTGAATACTTTGCAGATGTGCTGTATTTGTTCTATTCAAACTTCTATATATTTGAATGATGTTATTTCTTCCAGAATAATAAAATTGAGGACATACTCAATAAGTGTTATCAATTTCTGTAATGTAGCTATAACAAGTCTCACCAGCAGAGAGCGCCATAGACACAGAAATGTATCTCTGCGGCTTCAGTCTAATCTTGTAATTGTGGCTGGATTAAAATGACTTTTGTTGTAATTATAATAAAAAAATCTGTGAATAGGAATATAATTTTTCTTTTGCTGCATGTTTAAGTAGTGTATCTGAGTGTTGCATAGAAAGAAACTAGATTAATCTGTTGGCTGCGGAAGATTAATAAAATACTACTAATACTAAATAATAATAATAATAATAATAACATTACAGGCATTATCAACTATTAGCTGGTATGCTTTTGGATATTATGATTATTTTCTTAGATCTCCAAAATGTATAAAAAAAAAAACAGAATAAATATGAATGACCTTAAACATGTATCAGTTCTTGGTCACCTCCCAAGGCCCTTCTACCCGAACGCTGAGTTTGGCCGGGCGGCCGCTCTAGGAAGAGTCCTGGTGGTTCCAAACTTCCTTCCATCTACAGAACTTTAATGGTGCAGAAATATTTATGATAAGCCCAGATCCAAATCATATATACACTGTCCTGAGCAAAAAATACCTTAATATGTCAATAGTTTGCCTTTTTTCCCCAATAAAGAAGTTTCATATATTAAGGTTCTCTGGTTTCCTTCCACCTCCTAAAAACATGCCAGTGGATGAATTAGATATGCTTTAGAAATGAGTTTATTAGAGGGACATCCCATGTAGGACGTTTTAGTGACAAGGTGAGGGAGGCGAGATTAAGATGGTTTGGACATGTGCAGAGGAGGGACATGAGATATATTGGTTGAAGAATGCTGAAGATGGAGCCACCATTTGCTGTTAAACCATTAACCTTTTCTGAGAAGATGCTCCACTAGAAGCATGCCTGTGGAGATTTGTATTTCAAATCAGGTACTGATGTACGGTGAGGAGGCCTGGGGTGCAATCAGTGTTTCGATTCAATATTCAATAGGTTTGAGGTCAGAGCTCAATAGCAGGGCATTTAAGATCTTCCACTCTAACCCATGTAAACCATACCCTCATGGAGATAACTTGTCTAGAGGGGTATAGTCATGGTGGAAGATGTTTGGGTCTCCTAGTTCAAGAGAAGGGAAAATGTAATGCTACCACATACACATTCTATGCAATTGTGTGCTTCTCACTTTGTGGTAACAGTTCAGGTTAAGAACCACATAAAGCTGGAAAACTCAGATGTCTCAGTACCTTTGTCCATATAACGTATGAGATTCTGTGTCTGTTTAACTAGTACTAGCACATCCTTTATTAAACTGGTGGGCAAAATGTGTTGTTTCACGCTAGGCTGCTGATTCGAAAGGCTTCATTCAATGCCATCAATCATGCAGTCTCGCTCCCTTCATTTTGTTATTGTGCTCCAGGAACACTGTAAATATTGTAACACTCAGGATAATAATTCGCTCTAACAACAGTAAACAGGCTTCATTTATTTCGTCCTCACATTCAAAAGTAACATCAATCAAAGTTCTGTCTTTTGATGAATGACTTCCCATAAGCTGTTTACTGTTGTGTGGTGGAATTCATATAATTTATCAAGTACGTTGAAAAGCCAGTGACATGTTTATGTTTAATCAGCCAGCTGTGGAATTGTAATAGTGCCCATGAAATCTTGACTAAAACTAACTAAAATATAACACACTATTTGAAGAAAAGTTTTGGGACACCCGACCAGGAGTGTTCCTTTTGACCATCCCATTCCACATTTAGTCCACATTTGCTGTTATAATAACCTCCACTCTTCTGGGAAGATGTTCCACTCGGTTTTAAAGTGTGCTTGTGGAGATTTCATTCAGCCTCAAAAGTGCTAATAAAGTCTGGTCCTGATATAGGATGAGGAGGTCTGAGGTGCAGTCAGCTTTTCAATTCATTATAAATGTTTTCAATAGGATTGAGGTCAGAGCTCTATAGCAGGCCACTCAAGATCTTTCACTCCAACTCATGTAAAGGATATTTTAATGGAGCTGGTTTTGTTTTGGTTTTGAAGCATTGGCATGCTGGAAAAGTTTGAGTTTGAGAAAAATTGAATTGTCCCAAATCCAATGATATACTAGACAACTAGGTGTCTCCAATTTGTTGTGAATATTTGAAAGAAAAAACTAATTTGGCTTATTATCTTTACATATGTGGTATCTGCAAGAGTGAAAGGAGAAGTGTAAAGTCAAGTCAAGTCAATTTTATTTCTATAGCGCTTTTCACAACAGACATTGTCTTAAAGCAGCTTTACAGAATTTAAACAGTCAAGGTGAACGATGTGAATTTATCACTGATGAGCAGCCATGGCGACTGTGGCAAGGAAAAACTCCCCCTAGATGTTATGAGGAAGAAACCTTGAGAGGAACCAGACTCAAAAGGGGAACCCATCCTCATTTGGGTGACATCAAGAGTTTGATCATAAATCTTTAAACAATACAGAACACTGGAGAGTGAGAACTAACATGAACACTGGAATGTAAGATTATGAGTAATGTTCTTTCTACAGTCTTTTACATTCATTTGTGGTTATAAAACTAGAAGCTACTAAGCAACTCATAAAATAGCTCAACATTTACGATCATCACAGATCCAACACCGGCTTCTCCATGCCAGAGCCTTTAAACACTCAAGGAGGTCCAGTGTCCAGACTCCACATGAAGTGGGATTCAATTGGCGCTGGTACGTCTCTAGATGGTTCGGGTTATAGGACTGTGGTGAGACCTGCTATGTTGTATAGTTTAGAGACAGTGGCATTGCCAAAAAGATAGGAGATGGATCTGGAGGTGGCAAAGTTGAAGATGCCGAGATATTCAGTGGAATTGAGGAGGATAGGCAGGATTAGAAATGAGTGGGACTGTTTTGGAGACAAGGTGAGATGGTTTGGTCATGTGCAGAGGAAGGATAATGGGGTATATTGGTAGAAGAATGCTGAGGATGGAGCCGCCAAGGAGGAGGCTGAAAGAAGCAGGAAGCAGAAAACAGTGTGGTATAGAGATGGGTGATCCACTGAAAGAAGAAGAAAAAGAAGAAGAAGAAGACCTTGGTCTGCAATGCCAAAAAATCATTACCACCTACACAAAACACACGTCATGCATAGAAGTAGCTTGCTTGACAAATTTATTCTCTCAGCTGATAAAAACTGACTGGCATGGATTTACTACTGGCATTGAACTACCACTTAATAGCTTTTGAGAGGAACAGTGGTGCAGCAGGTAGTGCTGCTACCTTACAGCTCCAATGTTCATTCCCTAGCACAGATCACTGTTTGAGTTTTGTGAGTCTACATGGGTTTCCTCCAGGTTCTCCAGCTACTGTAAAAAACAATAACAAAAAAATGCCTGAAGCTGAACTGGCTTTTTATCATAAGTGAAAACATGTATGAGCATAGTGCCTGGTGATGAACTGGGCATTTCATTGAAGGTTTTTGTAACTCATGCACGGGGTTCCTGAGAATACACTCTGGTTCTAGCATGACCCTGAGCAGTAAACCAGCTTTTCAGTACAATGGCAATTACCCAATTGCAATTACAATCAATACTCAATAAACACTTTTCATAATTGAGACTAGGATACCAAGACTAGACTTACTCTCAGCCTGTGTGGTGCTGATGTTTATTGCTGTTAAAAGGAGTGAACAGGAGAATGCATTAGTTGAGCTGAACGTTTGATTTTGTGCAGTCAGAGCACATTGCAGCCTCATTGGAGATCCATTATAGCAGCAGCGAGGGGGCGGATGGAGGACTGCAGACGTGGGCTGCAGCCCAAAGCACCGATGTTTAGCACATTCCTCTTAGAAACATGGACTGTGACCATGGAGTTGTGTATGCTTGTTCTTTTTTGTATCTCCCTTCACTTTTTCTTTTGTCATCACTTCAATGTCTTTTTATCACATTGAGATGTACTGTTGGCTGTAAAGGTGTCACTTTTCACTTTCACTTTTCATTTACTTCTGTTTTGTGTTTTTATTTGTACTACATTTAGATATAATGATGATTTTTTTTACAGCAGTATGAACCTAAAGAAGTATTGAGATTCCTATTTAAGGCAAGACACAGATACATAACAACAACAACAATAATAATAATAATAATATTAAAAAAAATAATTGCAAATAATAAAGCTTAAATAAAAAATGTGTGCATGTGTGTATGTCAGCATTTGTGTGAGATTTATTTCATTATTTTTAATGACAATAATTGATATTCATTAATAAAGGTTCTTCTAAGGGTCATAAAAATAAAAACAATTGTGCAATGTCAGTACTGTTTGCCACGGCAATTGTACTGTTTAACATTTTTGTATTGCTGAAATGGCAGGTATTTTTGTAAATTTTGTAAAGAAAATATATATTCATTTGCATTTGTAATATATCAGGCATGCTATAAAACACAATTTACAATGTTATTGATAACAAACCAAATCACGTAGTTTTGCATTTATATCTCCTCTGTCTCTCTGCCATGTCTTGCTGTGTGTTAATTCTAAAATATTTACTCTATAAATAAAGCTAAAAAATGTATGGATGTTCATGCTATCCAACGCAATCTCATAATACTTTGTGATGGTTATTAGACAGAGCAATAATCTTGAGTCTGATGATGAGATCAGTGATGATCAGTGATGGCATTTTAGCCCATCTCTTCCTGACAAGCTTGTTTCACATGGCAGGCTGTGTGCTCGAATAAATATATAAAGAATTGTCAGCAGATGGGCTTTTTCTACAGCTTAGTAAAAATTGATTAGAGAAGAGAGGTGGTCTTCAACTACAGAAAATTCATTCTTTTACATACAAATTGGCCAAGTCTTTGTTAACACCTGACCAACATCTAGTGAACATTGTTGAAGAAGAGCTGGATGTTATTTTCATTTGCAGCGTTTTGCAGATGCCCTTATCCAAAGCAACAAGTAGCTTGTTCATGCAGTGGTGGGATTTGAACTTGTGACCTTTTGATCCAAAGGCTAATGCCCTAACCACTGAGCTACCATCTACCTACAAAGAGTGGTTGATTATGCCATATTTTGGGGTTAACTTTTACTTTTAAGTAGACACCTTTATCCAGAGCGACTTACATCCGAGCAGGTAAGGCTAAAGAGCCCAGCAGTGGTAACTTAGTAGTGCTGGAAATTAAACTTGTGACTTTTTGATCCAAAGCCCAATGTCTTAACCACTAAGCTACCACCTCTCCTCATTCATTTGTTATTATAAGAGCAAATGGGGATTAAATGTTTAATGCAATGTTGAAAAAGCACATACCAACCTATACAGTACATAATACATAATATATAAATATAAAAAGAAATATATTTCACCTGGTGTATGAAACATTGATCTCAGTGTTCAAACGTCACCTCTGTATAACTCTTACATAGACCTCAACAACTAGCATTTCTTTCTATAGTCATTCAGAGGTGTTTGAATAGATCAACCTTGTGAGATATCGTCACCATGCACATATATTTATAACATCACCATAAAAAAATATTTTAATCTAAGAGCAAGTTACTTTAGTAGTGTAAAGTTCTGGGATCATAGTGTGCAAAAAAAGATCATTAATAATAAAATAAATAAATGATCATATTTAAATTAAAATATTTTTTGTCACATACACAATCAAAAATTAGAATTAGAATTTAAACATGATTCTTTAGCTTTCTTCTCTTCGGATCTGCCCGATTCATTCTGACGCCCTACCCCCGGATGGAGTTCTCTTCAATTGGAGACCCCTCTGTGCAACTGGGGATGGTTCCACATCAACAACCTAAAGATCTAGAAAGTTACTGAGTAGCTCAAGAACTTTGGAGGAAATTGGGTTGTCGTTAATATCAGCAGTCTTTTACAACAGATTAAGTTAACAGTATTCTTCTTCTTCTTTCGACTTCTCACATTAGGGGACGCTACAGCGGATTAAGTTCACCTTAAGTACAACTCAACAATGATGAAACTGTAATAAATGGACATTTGGTGGTTTTCCCTTTTGAGTCAGGTTGCTCTCAAGGCTTCTTCCTCATGCCATCACAGGGAGTTTTTCCTGGCCACAGTTGCCACTGGCTCACTCATTAGGGATAAACTTAAACATTTTAAAGAACAAAACTTATAGGCACTCAATTTATAACTTTTTTACTACAACATTATAATCTTTTTTGTCTAGGTAAAGCTGCCTTGGGAGAATGTCCATTGTTAAAAGTGCTATGCAAATAAAAATTAATTAAACTGAATACATTCATTTGTTTGTTATTACTTGTCATCATGGATCATTTTGTCATGCATTTACTGTCTTCTTAATTCCAGACCTTGAGCCAGATGTTCGGTTTGGATTCTTGCCTGTTTTCTCCATTTTATGATATTGAATTATGTCCTAACATGGACACTATCTATAATTCTTGGATTCCTTTAAAAGAAACATGCTTTTTACAGTTTTTACACTCGAATCCTATCAATACAAGTGTTCATTTACAGTATATCTCTCATTATTTCCTGAAGCAGTTCTTGTTCTTGTTTCTGGACCTTATAGTAGCATGCATTAGTCTTGGTTTAGTATGAAGTGGTGAACCTCAAGCATCTCTTGGCTGATTGATTCTACTCTTTTACTTCCTCTTAAACGGAGCACACGAGCAATGATGATACTGTGAAGTTTCCATGACAACAATATAGTGCAGTAACCGTTGAATATTGTGATATATTGTGCAGCCAATTATCAACACATGCCTGTTAAAAGCAAAATCCTATATTTCCTTATGTAAGAGACTCACTAAGGCTAATATCCTGGCGTTATAATTTGCACACTAATCAATTACAGTGAAAGCAATTAGAATGAAGGATTTACCACGCGCACACACACACACACACACACACACACACACACACACACACACACACACACACACACCATTAATATAATGTGTGCTCACATATTTAAGCTCCAGAGGGCCCCTCCTTTTCTTTTCTCTGGCTCTGATCCAGGGTCATAAATGCTTTAATGGCTGTTTTAAAGTATTAAAGGTGTTAAGGCCTGTGTGTGTGGAGAGATTGCATCTGTCAGATCAGCACCACACATTTCTAATGTAAGCTCAACAAGTGCAGCTTTTAATTATTTAGACAACAAAATAGCAAGGGGAACTGGCGGATCTGTAACCACTCTCTACTGAAAAGGAAGATTGTGGTGCAAAGGAAATATATTGGTGATTGGTGATTTCGCAGGTTAATATTTTTACATTTTTTGAATTTTTAATTCAATTCAATTTATTTTTATTTGCATAGCACTTTTACCAATGGACATTGTCTCATAGCAGATTTACAGAGATGACAGTAGTAATAAAAGAATGTATATTTGTTAATAATAATTGTAAGTTTGTCGCCAATGAGCGAGCCAGTGACGCCAGTGACATTTGTTTTGTGAAAACATAGTTTAAAATGTATTCCTAACATTCCTGATTTTAAGATAATGCTGTTAGTCAGGTTACAATTGAGAACCCGCAAATTTTCCGAACTGTAAGTTCCGAACCGCAAATTATCGGGGGTAACTGTAGTTGAAAAGGTTTTGGTCTCATGATAATTTTAATAGATATAAATCAATGTTTAAACCATTAATATCATTCTAGTTGCTTAAACAAGAGTCATGTGACAAAAATGAAAATAGGACATTATAGCCATAATAAATCATAGTACTTACTTTTGAAGTAAAATAATTTAGCACTTTTACTCAAGTAAACCTTTAAAGGGAGCACTTTTACCTTTACTGTAATATTTACCTATTGTATCTCTATTTTACTCAAGTATGTGGTTTGTGTACTTTGTCCACCACAGTTCATCATTAAGGTGTGCAGTGTTAGGTGATTAAATGCAAATTGTGGTCCTGGTCCATTGTAGTAGACTGTTGATATTATTTACAGACCAAATCTATCCTTAAAAGTTCTTGTGTTGCTCAGTAACTTCATTGGTCTTTAGGCTGTTGATGTGGAACCATTCCCAGCTGCATAGAGTGGTTAATCTCCAATTGAAGAGAACTCCATCCAGCAGTAGGGCATTAGGATGCATCAGGCAGATCCTAAGGGAGAAAAAAAAACAGAAAGAGAGAGAGAGAGAGAGAGAGAGAGAGAGAGAGAGAGAGAGAGAATGTTTTATTATCTTTATTGTTATATAAAACAAAACATATGTTTTTATTGTTGTTCAGAAACTTAATACTGGCAGTAATGAAGCTAAAAAATACCATGCAAAATGGTATAAATGATCTACCACTTCCTGTATGACTGACGACTTTCAGCACACGCCAAGTGCTGCTTTCATGTCATGCGTTTTGTTTACAATGTCATATGCATTTCTGTTTTAGTCCTCATCTTGGCATTGACATTTTACCCTATTGTTTACACCTGTTTCGTGTTTCACTATTAATTTATCTAAATTGCACAGTATGACGCTATAATAACGTCGCTCTTTTTTTTTGTCTTGTTACGAAACTAATACTTTTTTAATTTGCACAAATGACACATGCCTTTCACTGGTCAGCTTGATCTTTGTTTTGTGAGCTGATGGAGGGGGTTCTGTTTTTTTTCTTCTTCTATTTTTGGATTTATTATTGCGGTTTCAGTTTTAGTTTCATATCCTGTCTATCCAAGGGCACAATCCAGTCAGACACTCTATCACACCCGGGGCAATCTTGAATATTCAATCAAACTTACTGGCATATTTTCAGGAGGTGGGAGAAAATAGCCCATGTTAAGGTTAACAATGAGATATAGCTGTAATCTTAGGTTCTTCATTTAGCATCCCAAAACACAGCTTTTAAGTCTTAATCACTGACCCTGGTATGTCTTTTCTCCTCTTCCCACCCCCACTCATCTTCCTCCTTTTACTCAGTCTTTTAGCCTTGTCCTATTAATTTCCTGCTTCCAACCCCCACCACATTCACCTAGACAATGTACACGATTGACTCTGTATCTCTCTATCACACACACACACACACACACACACACACACACACACACACACACACACACACACAGTTGCCACCGCAAACAGCACTAAAACAGATAAACCACAGCATGCTGTACAAAAATATCTCCACTTTACTGTCCTCTCTTCCCTCTTTTCCTCTGGAGTGATGCATAATAGAGGGTTGCTTGTTTTCTCTCTCCCTCCCCCGGTTAATCAGGCCTTGCCTGGCTGCCCTCTTCTCTCCTCCGCTCATCTCCCTCTCCACACTTTAATAAATCATTCAGTACTTCGGTAAGACAGGAGCATCGGCTTCAAGTAGAAGCGGCAAGCTCAGACTTACTGACCCTCTTTCTCTCTCACTATTTCTGTCGCTCACACATTCTGCCTCCGGTGGGTTGTCTGTCTGTTCTCTTTTCTCTTCCTCTGCATTTATTTCTTTTCCAGTTTTTGGATGTTTTCTTGTTGTTCTTGTGCTTTTACTGTTCACCATATCTTACTAGAAATCCCACAGGCTTTGTTTTGTACTAGAACAATGCTATGGTGCAGGAAACGTGTACCAGGACATGCACATTTGTTAGAAATAATTAATAGTAATAGCAGAAAAATAGAAAAAATAAAACACTTCATCATGAAAAGTTTATCTTACACAGTAAGATAAACACAAGGTTCCCCAAATATGCTCTTTATTTTCTATCTCTCTCATTTTCAGTGGGTCTCCTGGGGAGTTGTTTTCCATTTCAGCCCCATTTCCATCCCCTCCATTTTTAATCTACCTTTTTTTTTTTTTTTATTTTCCTTTTTTTTTTTTTTTTTTTTTTACTCCTTTTCTCACGGTCCCTTCCGTGCTCTGTTTTTGCTGGCCTAGTCCCAGCAATTGCAGCATTCAAATAAACTCCTCTTTGGTGCCTGCAGGTACACACATGACAAAATAACCTTTATTCCCTTTTATTATAATGAACTGTCAAATGTACTAATCCATCATGAAGGTGAGAAAAAGAACAAGATTAAAAGAGAACGAGAAACACACACGCATCTACAAATCCACGTGTGAATAATCCGATTACAAATTCCACATTTGTTTAACCGTTGCATTTTTATAAAGGCCTTATTTACAATTCCATTTATTTTTAATGTTGGTTTAAATAGTAAAATACTAATTTGTTTTTCAGACTAACATCATTAGATTTGTTTTAATTGAAGCTTTTGTTTTGCTTGCCTTGCACAATTGTTGCACAGCTATTGCCCCTAGTGGTCAAAAATGACAAGTGCATTAAGATCTTATCCAGATCCATTGGGGCAGGAATCACGCTGCTCCATGCTTGAGAAAGGAGTAGCAAGAAGAAAGTAAACAGGGTTGCCAGGGTTGCATGTTTACATATGTAAATGTTTTGTTAAATTGTACAAAAAATTATGGTACTATGGAAACTTAAAAATGTTCCTTATTCTGTAACAAAAAGTTGGACTATAATGTTTGCGGATGATGTTGTGATTTGTGGTGAGAGTAGGGAGCAGGTTGGAAAGAGCCTGTAAAGGTGGAGATATGCACTGGAGAGAAGGGGAATAAAAGTCAGTAGAAGTAAGACAGAGTACATGTGTGTGAATGAGAGGGAGGACAGTGGAGTGGTGCGGTTGCAGGGATAAGAGGTGGAGAAGGTGGAGAAGTTCAGGGACCTGGGGTCAACAGTGCAAAGTAATTGAGAGTGTGTTAGAGAAGTGAAAAAAAGAGTGCAGGCAGGGTGGGGTGGGTGGAGAAGAGTGGCAGGAGTAATGCCAGTAAGTCTGTAAGGGTCAGTAAGTCTGAGCTTGCCGCTTCTACTTGCCGCCGATGCTCCTGTTTTGCCGAAGTACTGAATGATTTATTAAAGTGTGGAGAGGGAGATGAGCAGGAGGAGAGAAGAGGGCAGCCAGGCAAGGCCTGATTAACTGGGGGAGGGAGAGAGAACAAGCAACCTTCTATTATGCATCACTCCAGAGGAAAGAGGGAAGAGGGGGCAGTAGAGCTATTTTTGTTTATTTTAATATTTATAACACACCTCCTTGAGTGTTTGAAGGCTTTGGCATGGAGAAGCTGGTGTTGGATCTTACCTTCCAGTGCTTATGTTAGTTCCCACTCTCCAACATCTATGGGAGTTTTTGAAAAGCACTATAGAAATAAACTTGACTTGACTTGATTGATAGAAGGATATCTGTAAGAGTGAAAGGGAAAGTTTATAGGACTGTGGTGAGACCTGTGATGTTGTATGGTTCAGAAACAGTGGCATTGAGTAAAAGACAGGAGGTGGAGCTGGAGGTAGCAGAGCTGAAGATGTTGTGGTTTTCGTTGGGAGTAACGAGGATGGAGACAAAGTAAGGGAGGCACAACTGAGATGGTTTGGACATGTGCAGAGGAGGGACATGGGGGAATATCGGTAGGAGAATGCTGAGGATGTTCAGCTGTGGCGACCCCTAATGGGAGCAGCCGAAAGAAGAAGAAGAAGATCTGATATAAATAATTGTAATTAAATCAAATTAATTTGGAAGCAGACTGTGTCTATGATGTACAGAAACAGTTCTATTGTAAGAAATGCTGCGAAATTGGAAAAGAGTTAAAGGGGCTTATGAAATAGATGAAGTTCAAACACCAGAAATGCTTATGAACCATAGTTACTTTGTTTCCCCAGGAAAAAATAGCATTAAACTTGTCTCTTTTGTCCAGTTCCTCGAATTTATATCGTTTCAGGTGTGGTTTTTGAGTTTGGCTGAAAAATTTGTTTAAACCTGGCAACCATAATTTATATTTTGTATTAGTTCAATAGTGTATCAAACATTGTGTCGAATTTAAAGTTGTTAGCTGTGGGACACTATATGCTAGATGATTGTACAGAGTGTATGTCTGCGCTAAATATTCAGTGCTTAATAGTCTATACCTGAGTAAAATGCTATATCTTTTCAGCATAATTTTTTGTTCTTAATGTCGATCCTGCCCCATCCAAATCTATGATCACAAGCATCCTTCCTCTTTTCTTTCACGTCCGTTTTATAGTTTCTCATCACCCTCCCCATTATTATGTCTTCCATTCTGTCACTGCTCTGCAGTAGCAATTGCCCTTAATCTGCCACCATTAAGAGCACGCCTTCACTCCTCGGCACACACTATTCATTACTTTCAGTACCAGAGAGACTGAGAAACACCCAACCACACACACAAACACACGCATTCTCAACCCCCACCACTACTACCAACAACCATTTTTTCTGCATCGTTCTTTCCATTCGTTCTTTTTTTTTTAAGCCTAAAGGGCTCATGAGCCATTTTCCCATCTAAAAGCTGTTTGCTTTGTGACTTTAATCCCTCTAAATGGCTACTTCAGCCATTATTTCATTATTTTTCCATCATCTTTACAGTCATTAAATCTTAAAACAGTTTAAGAGAGCCACAGCTTGTGCATGAGACCTTGAGGTGTGTGTGTTCTCTGAGGAGTCTCTGTGTGTTGGTGTTCCATGATAAAGAGTTCTGAATCTATGCAGCTATACAGGCAGCGTTTGCTGTTATTTATGTACTAAGGAAGCTGGTCCTTTGAAAGAAACATTGTATAATAATCACTAATATGTGGAAGGGTGAATTTGTGTGAATGAAGTGGCACGTGTGTATATGTGGGTTGAAAATGTAATAGTTTTGTATATGCAGGTGGGTGTGTGCATGAGTGGAAGAGCACGTTAGACCATGGTGATAGCAATTCGTTCCTCTTGATTAGTCTTTGTTGTGTTCTTCCTCGTTTCTCGTTTCTAATGAAGTGCTATTTCAGTTCCTACTGAGGTTAATGGAAAAAGAGGCAGGGAGCAAAACTGCTGCGCTCATAGAAAACACCCACACATGCTCTCTCTCTCTCTCTTTTTCTCTCTCTCTCTCTCTTTCTCTCTCCCTCTTACTCTCGCTGCTGAAAGAGTTGAAAGAGTATTAGGAAAGTACTCATGTAACATGTACTCAAGTTTACAGCATCTTTATTCATCCAAGGTATAATGTATAACCCAAAATAGATGGATGATTGATAAAGACTGATGATTGAATATATATGCTCACTGGCCACACTTGTAAACCTGTTCATATATAATTGGACAATTATGTGACAGCAGCACAATGCACTTTATCAGATATCGGTCAAGCACTTCACATCACACAAAGTGTGATCTTTGCCAATGATTTGATCATGGCATGGTTGTCTGTGCCTGATGGGACTTTCAGACAACATATGACAGCTACGTACTTTACATAAAATGGTGAGGGAAAACAAAAAACAGTCCCTTGAACACCAGTACTGTGAGTAGAAATGCACTGGTTATGAGAGACAACTGTGGAGAGACCAGTTTGAGCTTTCCAGCTATGGTGAGGAGAAGACCATCTCAGAAGAACATGTCAAAACTTGAGAACTGCTACAACAGCAGCAGATCATTTTTGGGATCCACTCCTGTCGGCCAAGAACAGAAATCTGAGGCTACGGTTCAAGATGTTGAGTGAGACCCCTAATTCTTTAGATCTGTTCAAGCATCCTCTTAGTAGTCCTCTACTGAACAAAGCTGTCTTGATAGCACTAAAAAGACCTACAGAATTTTAGGCAGGTGGTTTTATTGTTATGGCTGATCGGCATATACAGTAGTATACGAAACCAATATAGCATAGGCTTCCTTTACTACTTTCCAAAAGAGATTTTTTGTTAGCTGAAGGACAGTGAGGACAAAGTTTAAGGTAAAGAAATCATTTTCAATTATTACTTCAATTATTACTTTGTGCTGAAGCTTAGGAGTTCACTTATAACAAGACATTGTTCAGACCTTTAAGTCCAACGACCCCATCTGTTGTTTTCTCCATCCCTTTTTTCACTGATTTTCAGTAATAATCTGTTCTCTCAGCTTTTTCTTCAGGAGTCAGGTCTGTGTTTTGCAGTATTAGTATTATTTATTTATGTGTTTGCTATCACTGTATAAATGCATTTGCAAATTTTTCTCATCTCAAATCTCATCTCTTATCCTAACCATTTCTGTAGCATCCTGTTTTAATTCTAGAAAAGAAATCAGGTTAGATTTAAAAAAATGTTTATTTAAGAACATATATTTACATTTGTTTTGTTATAAAATATATATATTTTTTTTCATTACAAATTATTTTTTTTAATACTTTTTTGCCACTCTTCGTTTTTCACATGTACATTACATTAATTATCCCAGATTGTTAGAAAGCCGTGGTCAGAGTGCACGGTAAGTCATGATACAGATACACACCTGGAACAAAGAGGGATATGGGCCTTGTTCAAGGGCCCAAGTGGAACAGTATTGGGATTTGTACCTTTAACATTCTGAGCAGTAACCCAGAACCTTAACCAATGAGCTAATACAACCTGATATTTTAAGAACATTTTCTATAATTTACCTTTGAAAATATGTTCTTAAAGGTAAGTTTCATGTGGTCTGGCGTGCAGACAGCATTCCAATTCAGTCCAAAAGGGGATTTCATAGGGTTGAGATCAGAGCTCTATTGCACCCCACTCAAGGGTTTCCAGTTCAACCCATGTACACCATATCTTCATGTAGATTGCAATATACTCAGGAGCATTGCCATGCTGGAACAGGCTTGAGTTTTACTTCAAGTGAGAACTTCTATCACACTCCATACAATTGTGTGCCTCAAACAGCATCAAGGAAAAATGAAGTGTCCCAATATTTTTGTCAAAGTTTAATATGAATCTGTTCAATGGTTTCAAGGATTTTACTTAGTGTTAAAAAGCTAGTAATTTATACAAGAATTGAAATAACTATTCTTGAAAAATTGCTCGAAAGTTGTCTTTGATCAGAAAAGTGTCTCCATGTGTCTTGGAAGCCTGTGCTTGGTAATGTATATATATTTATTGATAAATAGGTGATGTCATCGTTACCACTTCTGAGCCTTTGTATTCTCCAAAGTTTTTACAGCAAATATTTACACCCAGCGTTCTGCTGTGCGTTCAAGTCTGAAGCTTGCTTTGAAAACATTTAATGCTGGATTGATGAATACTGCATGCTGAGATAATGGCACTACTTATGACTAGCAGGAGAAATGTTGCGAGTTTTCAGTGAAATTGTATGTTGCGCTAGCGTTGTCACTTTGGAATCCCTTCTTGATATCCCTACAGTGAGAACTTATGATTACGGATGCTGTGTGAGGCTGTATTGATGTTTGCAAAATGAACGGGTTCATTTTTATCTCAAGCTTCCCAGGGATTCCTGTAGTACAAACCAAAATCAATACCTTCCCCATTTCCATGCTATTGTAAGAAGCATTGCATTTCTCACTGGATTACACATATTGCTGTCATTAGAGGCATTTTCTTTTGAAATGAGTTTGTGTAGAAGCTATATTTGTTTTGCTACCTGACATTGTTCAACTGTAGAGCTTCCTTGAAATGTCCTGATTTCACAGCAGATGAATTTTACAGTCAAATGTTTTTTGATGTTCTGCTCTGGTCTGGAAGGAAATTAGGAGGAAACTGTAATAAAGGAATGGTGATAAGTATACAACCATTTTAAGGATTGTTGTACTGAATGAAAACATTTCACCTATCCAAAGCTTGTCTGCTCATTCAAGAGATAAACCTGCATCATATTAAAAATTGTGCATGCAACAATATCCTCCAGCTGGGATAAACCCCGAATTTCCAGTGTAAATGGAAGCATTTTCCTGTATCTTTACCTGTTATCAGAACAGCAGTAATACAGTGATTGTGCACCCAAGACATTCAGCTTCTATGTTTGATAAAAAAAAAGTCTTTCCTATATAGATAACATGGACAAGTAATGATATATGTGTATACAAGCACACTTTGGGTGAATACTGTTTGTCAAAAATGTCAGTAGTAAAGACTTAATAAAGTCACTTTATTATCAAAGGAAAAACATATTTTCCTAATCACTCATATTTTTTTCCACAGATTCCAATGTATTTAGTTTTTTATTAACGTAATATTTCTAATATTTTTAATTATCCATCCATTCACAGTTTTAGCAATTCATCCATTCATCTATCCACCACCCATCTATCCATCTATCTATCTAATACTGTAACATACATTGATGTTACCATACAGCAATCCTTTACCTTCCACTCCAACCTTTCTATCCATAAATAGTCCTTCCATCCATTCATATTTATCTATCGATTATAAATACAGCACACTTCAGTCCTTCCTCTCAGGCTTATATGAATCTGAGTGGTGGTGACGCGTTGATGCCTTTCCAAAAATTAACCAGAAGAGAGCATGGATTGTCATGCAAGATTGAAAATTTCATGGATGAAGTGGTAAACAAATTGGCTGGTAATGAGATTGTTCATGACACCACTAAACACAGAGTAATGACTGAATGTGTTTCAGATTCATGGCCATCTGTTACAATTATACACTTGCTTCAAAGGATGTCACAAGGAAGAAAACAGCTGTAAAACGTTAGAGATAAGCCATGGAGATTCGAACCGGGCATGTGTGGATAGGTGGAGCTTCACAAAAGACAACTCAATCACACTAGCAAAATGAGCTCTCGTTTTAATGTCAGTGGAACAGGAAAAAAAGATAGAAGGGCAGAAACCGAGGTAGATCTATTATGAAAAGAAAGATGCCGGATAGTCGATTATTTTGACGTGCAAAAGGAATTCAGTTTCCCTGCAGTTTCTCTATTTAGATGTATTCTTTATTATCTCAGTGTGAGACAAATATTCAAAGTGTTCTATTAAAGTGTTCTATAAGAGGAGTGTTCTAGAAAAGCATGCCGTGTGTCTGTGTGTGTGTTTGTGTGTGAGTGTGTGTTTGTTTGATAAGAGCATATAGTCCCCAGGTGTGCTATTATTATAACCTCCACTATTCTGTGATGATGTTTTACCAGAGTTTGGAGTGTGTTTGCGGAGATCCAGAGACAATTATACAACTGTGTGCCTCCAACTTTTCGGGAAGAACCACAAATAGCTGCAGAAGTCAGGTGTTCCAATACTTTTGTCCATATAGGGTACATGTACAGTATGTAAAGTCAGGCTAGTTGCTATGCTCTTTGAACAAACAGCTTTGTATACCTAATTTGCACATGTGTGTGTTTGGGTTGAGGGGGTAGGTGGGTGAGTGTATTCTCAGGTGTAACATACAGCAGTACGAAGGAGAGCTGAACTCATTTATCTGTGTGTTGTCAGGTATGTGAGCTTGCTCAGCTGTCGCTGGAAATGATTTCACGCTGTCTGCACTATGTGCTTTATCTGATTCCCTTCAGAATGATGCCTGGTTCACTATACAATGTCTTTCAATATGTGTGTGTGTGTGTGTGTGTGTGTGTGTGTGTGTGTGTGTGTGTGTGTGTGTGTGTGTGTGTTTGTTGGGGTTGTTGTCTTTGTTCCCTCCTCCGTTTTTAGCTTCATGTATCTAAAGGTCAGTATCCGTAGGCAATGGTTTGCTTGCTGTAATCACTGCACCAAAATGGTGATAAACTCTGCAGACGTTGCCTTTGGGTTATGAGGAAAGGTCAATCTGCTGTAACCTTACAGGCTTTGTTTCTCTTAGTTAGTTTACCAATGATAAAAGATGCGCCAATTAGTTGCCTATTCCTTACCAGCGAGGTTCAATTCTCAAACCTGAGTGGTCAGAAATCGGCAGGGGTGTACAGTAATTAAGTATCTGTTCTTGACGGAAGTAATTCTATTTGGGGAGACTTTAACTTTACTAAATTTCCAAGTCGAAAATCTTTCAACTCAACTACATTTAACAAAATAAGTATTTCCTTTGTATTTATGAGTGGATAAAAACTTAGCCACGGATCAGTGTAGAGCACACAATCTGTTTGAACTTGTTTCGATTGGCGCTTGGTGGTATCTATTTAGCATGTACAGTTCAGCATCAGTTCAAAAGCGAACAGAAAATTTTTGAAGGAATAAATAATGGTACAAAATCCTGACTCGAACTTGCCACAACACTTATTGCCTTGTTCGCATGCTTTTTTTTTTTTTTTACTTAAAAAAAAAAAAGGTTTTGGGCTTATGATCATTTTAATAGATATCTAACAGTGACTCATTAAAATTATTCTATTAGATTGGTGTGCTAATATTACTATTAATAGATACATTACAGTCTTTTCACACAGAGTTGTTTAGGTAAAGGTCATGTGACAAAAATTATAATAGGAACATTATAGCCATAATAATTCATAGTACTTTGGATACTTAAGTACATTTTAAGGCAAATACGTTTGTACTTTTACACAGGTGAAAGTTTAAAGGGCGCAATTTAACTGGAGTTATATTTTACCAGATGTATCTCTACTGTAAAACTTGTGTACTTTATCCACCACAGGAAATTGGGGATCTCTGTAATAGCAGCACATTCAAAAGGACTTGTATGGTGACGTGTTGTTAAAAGGTATATAATTTAGAAACACAACATCATTAGTTCCTTGATTTTCTTTCTCATTTTAAGCCATTGTGCAAGGTAAACTATTATATTATCAACATTTTAAACATATGATAAAATAATTGACAATGCCAGCCAATTAAATATAAGCATTTTCTCTGGCTTAGGTAAAATATCATACATTGTGAGCATATTTGTAACACATGGATCATACCTTGGAATATGCATAGACAATATGACATTGTCATTGATCAAGTGAATTGTTTCTATTGTTACCATACAAAATTGAATTAGCATCTCAAATAATTTGACTATTATGATGGATATTTGATCCAATTTTATTGATGTAGTATGTTTTTTCCACACAGTGGATTGCGTATCTTCTGTACAGTATATACACTACATAAGCTGGTGTAAAGGTATTGGCATTGGATAGGGAGGATTGTATGACTCAGCAGCCATGAGTAAAGCTATGATCTGCAGTGTGGTGTGTGACTCACTGGGCTCAGTCATCAGTCTCTGGGTCGTGATTGGCCTGATGTGCATTTCACATACTCACTCCATTTCTGGCAGACACATTTATACACACACACACATGCCCACGCACCCTGTAGTCAGTATCTAAATGACTAGAATTACAGCTTTTCCAGTGATTCTCCATTTGTGTTAGGATGGTATCAAATATTTTATATTTACTATTTTTCTATACCATTTATACCTATATCAGGTTCTGGGGAAGCCTTCAGCTAATGTCAGGAACCTTTGGACACATCACAAAGCAATTCAGACACTATGGATAATTGGCAATCAAGTCTTGGGAAACCAGACTACACCATTGCTGGAGGTATGAAGCAAATGTGCTTCAGATACAGATGCATGTAGTGATAGCATTGCTTAAAGATTTGATGTTAAATATAGTTACATATTTATATGTATCATTATGTAAGAAAATGAAAAATTTTTTCTTATTAATTTTTTTTCATCCTGAAGTGCTAATGACCTACATCAACTACATTTCTGAAAGATTTATTTTTTACTAATTTATCATTCCATAATCACCAGATGTGTTTCAGCGTTCTCTAGTCAATTTCATGCCATGCAGCAGTGCTTGAAAAACATTTCGAATTGGCAACATCTGCTTGAAAGATCACAGAGACGTCTATACATATATGAAGAACTTTTTTTTAAACAGTTATTTTAAGTTGGAATTATTTTTTTTTTCCACAAAGATTCCTGCTAACATGAAGGAATGTTCACTACATTGTAACATTTTAGCAAAATAATGATTACACGTGTGGAAATGGCTTTGCTTGGCTGCTTTTTGTGTGATAAGAACATTACTATCACAACATTCCCAGGTCTATACAGTAATGTGTCTGACAACCAAATATGTTTTCAGCAAAAATCTAAATCTAAGTCTATAAACTCTGTAAGTGTTAATAAACACTTTTCTAATAAATGTATTTCTAAACTAAAACTGCTAACTAGAATGATGGTTTCACATACTGTGAAAGTGACCTTACTTTTAGTGGGGTAAAAGATATTCAACTGTAAGATAAGTAATTAAGTAAGAATATAAGTAAGATATTAAACTATGCTGAAGCAAAGGTGAACGTTTCCTAAGTTGAGGTATTTGAATTTCATAAACAGATACTTAAAATATACAAAAACATTTTGTTACTGTCCACCAATGATGTGTGCATGTTGGGTTTGACTGAAGTCACATCCAGAGTGTATTCCTACCTCACACCCAGTTTTCTTTGGATTGACTTTGCAACTCTGACCAGGTGGTTTTAAGTGGTTACTGAAGATAACCAAAAAGTGTTAGCATTCATATACTAACAATGTCGTACAAACCATTGAAAACTTTATGTTAAAACCCCTTCAAACCTCTTTGAAATCTTGTAAACAAACTTTAAACCAAAATAGATAAAAATAGAATCATAAAATAAAAACTATTTATCCTTTTAGTCTATTTAGTCACATGTTTAGTCAGAAAAGCGATCTGTGAACTGAACTGGAAACTTAACATGAACTGTGTTTGTAGCACTCAAAGAATAAAATCACTTATGTTAACTAATGCTGTTTGTATTTGCTTAGTCTTTCCTTTATCTTTGTGTTTATCTGACTGGTGTGTAAATGTGGACATGATTTAAAGCTGGAAAGGCTATTAATCCATGCTGTGCCAAACAACTGGCACAACAACAGAGCCAGACAAATGATAAGTCAAACAGACTTTCGTTATGCCACCTGACACAATCCCAAAAGTGATGCAAGATCATGTATATGAGGCAGACAAAAAGGAGAGACTGTGCAATGCCACAGAATACAGAAGTCTCAAAAATTACTAAAAACATTAATTTTTAGTCTCTGTATCAGGCTTTCTGCTTTTTACCCCAGCCAAGGAGAATCCAGGACAGACCAGGAAAATTTTCCATCCTTGTTTTCTTCTTTTTACATGTAAATATTAGTAGTATGGTTGGTGCAAGATAAAGTGGGTCGCTTATAAATTTGCTAGGGATTTATTTGTAAAATCATTCAACAATATTATAATCTTTTTTTCATGGGCTGTCCCTGTTCTCTGCCTCCGTCTTATTTAATATTAATATAAACATACTGTGGAAATGAAAATTATTTAAGCATTCTGTGTCTGTAAATTCTACGAGCATGCATGCCTGCATACAAAGTCATGTATTACTATTCATGTATTTTTTTTACCAAAAGGAAACTAAGAAAAACAAGCACACAAAAGATACAACATCTCAAAAGATATGTTCATCATTCAGAGACATCAATTGTGCACCTGGTTAAAAGAATACATTATTCATTTTGCATCTGCAAGGACGACAGTGTGCTCCTTTTTACAAACTAAAGAGTTTTTTTATAAGCTTGTGTTGAATGGGACACATTTTGTTTACAAATGTTTAAATATAGGAATAGAAAATCAGGTTTCCGGACAACCAACATATGGCACTGGACAGGCACATTAGCCCAGAAGTGCTACATGGAATCCTGAGGTAATTTCCTATATTGTATGCCCCTCTGTGCCTTTATTACTTTCTAGATTGGTCATGTCAGTGTTTACCTGAATCCTCCACTAAAGAAGATTACATTCCCTCAGTGCTCATCTGATCATTTTAGTCCACGATTGTCTAGACAGACTTCGCATTTATTCTTGTAGCACATATATCAGTGGCCCTTCACTGGATAAACAACACTTCTCGAATCACAAAAGGAAACACTGATGCTTATTGAGTGCTAAAATAAGCATTGCTTCTCTAGTCTAGAGCCCCTTCTTCGATCACATGGGCACAACGTTGTGACTGGAGCGTGATCATATCATCACAAACACCACAGCTTTTGAAAATGCAACCAAGAAACTCACTCTGTGGAAATTGTATTGCGTTTTATCATGGATACAGGAGCTTTATCACTGGGAAAACACAGATACCCCATTAAAAACAAATCCAATCCAAATAGAGCTTTCAGAGATAGGCTGAAGTAGCAAAGTATTTTTGTCTTCATTACGATACTTAATCACATTTTGTCAACAGTTTGTATTTTTTGTATTTTCAGAAACTTTCACTTCTAGTTACAATTGTATGCGCAAGACCACAAACGTAACCCTATAGCTCTAGCTAAGGATCAGTATGTTATGTTTCGATACATAATACATTAAGAATTCAATAAATCTAAGTACTTTTTTACTTTTATTGATGTGCAAGACAACTTTAACTTTTTTATTTGATTTATATTTTTGCTGTGTGTATCTTTATTCAAGTACAAATGTCAAAGGAGTACTTTAGTTTTGTCGAAGGTATATTTTATCTGTGTATCTTTCATCAAATACTTATGTCAACCAGCTTTGTAGAATTAGAAGATGTAGAAATACCAGCTATATTTAGGTCACTTGCTGGTTGCTAATTGCAGAAGGAGAAATATTGGCAAGAATGCAATTTTTTTACATGGATAATGTATTGGCAACATATTATGTAATACTGCACAGTGTTGGGTGTATTATTTAATTCTGTTAGGGAAAACATGTTATATCATGTATGACTGACCTCTTTTTTTTTTACCTGTAATATGGTATTGTTGTTTTGCTAAATTTAAAGGTCATTCCTCCCAGATGACATATATTTGTACTTTTACTCAAGTATGAATGTAAAAGAAATACTTTTGCTTTGTTGAAGTTATATTTTAGCTGTGTGGTTCTACTTAAAACTCAAATAGAGATGTAAAAGAAGTACTTTTGCTTCTGTTGAAGTTATATTTTAGCTGTCTGGTTCTACTTATAACTCAAATCGAGATGTAAAAAAAGTACTTTTGCTTCATTTGGAGTTATAATTTAGCTGTGTGGTTGTATTTCTTACTTAAGAACAGATGTAAAATAAGTACTTTTGCTTCTGTTGAAGTTATATTTTAGATGTGTGGTTGTACTTTGTACATAAGTACAGTTATAAAAGGCCTCATGTTGCTTCAGTTGAAGTTATATTTTAGCTGTGTGGTTCTACTTTTAACTTAAGTAGAGATGTAAAATAAGTACTTTTGCTTCTGTTGAAGTTATATTTTAGATGTGTGGTTGTACTGTGTACTTAGGTACAGTTATAAAATAACTTATGTTGCTTCTGTTGAAGTTATATTTTAGCTGTGTGGTTGTACTTTTTACTTGAGTACAGATGTAAAAGGAGTACTTTTGCTTTTGTGTGTTACTCGAATAAAAGCTCAAGCACACATTTGGAGTTATACTTCAGATAGGTATCTGTACTTTTACTCGAAAACAAATGCAAATGAAATGCCTTGGTTGGAATTATATTTTGATGGGTATTTGTACTTTCCTTCAGGTACACCACTACGAGGCTGTAGCTAAGAAATATTTTGATTATGTTTATGTCAGGGATTGAACATGGGCAGGCACTAAGACCCTGAGCTGCAGGATTCCTGTGCAATATAACTGAGGGCAGATAATAGACGGAGATAGAGTCACGGAGGGAGAGAGGGAGAGAGGGAGATGACAGAAGAGGACAGAGTGCTTATAAAGAAAAACCGTTGGAGTTTGGAAATGTTTGCAGAGAGACTTATACCGGCACAGGTGATACAAATATTCAGCTTTGACCAGGATTAAAGCCCGAGCACTTCATTTCCACTCAGAAAGTCCTCGAGACTGTGCTGTGGTGAGGAGGAACCGCGCGCGCGCGCCTCCCCAGCGCGTGTGACAGGAGGCTGGTTCGACCATTGCTGTTAACTCAGGTAGCTGGAGATCATCTCTCTCTCTCACACACACACACACACACACACACACAAACACACACACACACACACACACACAAATAGCTTCAACTGAACCCCAAATCTCTTTCACACACACACACACACACACACACACACACACACACACACACACACACACACAGTCACTCACCACAAATCCTCAAGCATCAACAAACACCAGCATCCCAGGTATGAGACAGGTAGGATCTTATCTATTATATTACATTCCTTTAATTAAAACGACACAAAGTGTGCTAGGGATATTTTATATTTTATTTAATCTATATACACGTATATATATAAATTTTCCTAAACTATATTAAACATGACTAGGTATGCCAGGTTCTTTAAAAATAGATATAACCACCATCTCAGGTAAAAGACTGGTAGGATCTTATCCATTATTTATCTATTATATTAAATTCTTATAAGTATTTATATATAATAAAATGCATGTATGTTATTACTAAATAAACAGAAATTAAGATATTATTAATAATAAAAGATTTACTCCTTTGTTTGGAACACGAATATCGACTTGTATATAGTATTTAATAAATAAAAAAACAAGGTGCTGCTTAAATAAGATATTTTTGTAAATTATATACCTTTAAATAAAATTTGAAGAAAAACACTAAAAGGATGTACTGGCAGTTAAGCATCAATAATCTAGTTTAGTATCTGTTTCCTGAGATCACGTCCTGTCCCGCTTTATTCTACACTACATGGTGGTTACACGTTAATACTGTATAATTAAAACGATTTAAGATTTACAACAACAAATTACACATTTAGATTATCTGGAAATATAAAACACAGAGGTGACCCTTTTTACAGCTATTGTAAAGCTGCCTTGTGACATTTTCCATTGTTGAAACGGAAAATAAAACTGACAAATAAAATACAAAATAAAGCAATTATGGTGCTTAATAATATTTTCTTTAATTATATTCCTATTAAAAATGTAGAAATATATACCCTAAAGGTACCCCTATCCGTTAATACCTTAGTTTAGTCCCTAATCTGCATTCTCGAGTATTTAATATATTAACTGTAGTCATTTTTTTTTTAGAAAGTTTCTTCTCATTAAACTTCTCATCCATCAAAAGAAGCACACGATTTTCCCCGGGTTTACTCGTGTGAACGCTCATCATCAGCGATGCATAAAGTGCTCATGTACTGTAGGTCAATCTGACACTAGTTTTTTTTCCCCCCACTGATCGATGTCCTGAACTCGGATTCTGATTTGCATGAGCATTAATGGGCGCCAGTTTCTCTGCCCAACAACAAAGGGCAGTTTTTTTAATCTGATCATTTGCGGGTATTTTTTCTCCCTGCGTTAACACAGTGCCAGGTTGATGTAATGAGGATGCAAGGTTCACGCTGATTGCACACACTGCATTAGGGTTGGGTTATTGATGCTCTGCAGTGGCTGGTGTTGGCAAGGACACTGCTGAAACACTGCACTCGTTCCACTATTTCAGTACATCAGCATGCTCAAATATAAACAATGTTCATTTCCTGCTCAGTGTGCTCCAAAGGACCATACATCCATACGTTAATAATAAATATAATTGTTTTATTTTTGTTTTAATTTAAAGCATAACTCACACACCTAATATTGCCTGGTGTTCTACACACTTTGAGACTTTCTTTCTCATAGCCACACACTTTACACACACACAAACCTTTGAGCCTGGTCTCCTTAATAAAACCATATTTCAGATTACAGTTAAAAGGGATTATGAGATTGCATACGGTATGCACGCGTCATTGGCTTTAACGGCAGCCGAATCTCATTTCCTTCTTTTCAGGGAAAGCGGAATAACACTTCACTGGAATGGCGTGCAGGACAGAAGAGTGTGTGTGTGTGTGTATAGCTCGATCACTTTATCCCACGCTGTGCGCTGTTGTATTTTGCAGCTCCCGGTGTGTTAGCAAGATCCTAGCGTAGGTGACAAACAATTAGCAGCCACTTATGTCCTACACTGATTGCGATGATAATGATAATTCAGTAACACTCGTTCATCCAGACAGGAATTCAGCCTTGCATATCTGAGCATGTGCTCATTCACCGTGATTAATCAGAGTGTTTGGGAGTAAGGGTATAGTAGATTAACCAGCGAAGGCTGTTCATGTAATTACACAAAAGGGATAAAATCTAATATCTATAAATCGCCGGACAAAGATATCAGGTCTCCTCAGTGGAAAAATCAGGGGCAAACTATTGCAGTCATTAATCAGTTGAATTGTTTCAGTTAAACAATTTGTTTCAATTATTCATTGAACTTTCCTAAATCCTGCCACCGTCTAAGCCAGGTTCGATAGTTCACACTATTCACTGAATCACTGGAAATGTTTTACCTCATACCTAATGGGCTTAAATAGGCCTTGCTGAACTCTCAGACTTAACTGAGTGGCTGAATGAGAGAGAAGAGAAGCTCAGGTATGAGCAACAAAATTACTGATTTGAACACTGACCCACTGAAAGAGAGACGGCTGTATATCGTTCCTGACGAAACACATTGACTCATACAGGAGAAGAATGCGTAATGAGTCAAAGAATCATGGACTCACACATCACCTCGCTGAACAAAAGAGGACACGATATGGGTCATTACCAAAAGACTCACTGACTCAAACACTGACTCACTGAAAGAAAGATGACTGAATCTCGGTCATGACCAAAAGACTCACCAACTCAAGCACTGACTCACTGAAAAAAAAAAGGACTGAATCTCGTCATGGCTAAGAGACTCACCGACTCAAACACTGACTCACTGAAAGAAAGAGGACTGAATCTCGTTCAGGTTTAAGAAACTCACCGACTCAAACACTGACTCACTGAAAGAAAGAGGACTGAATCTCGGTCATGGCTAAGAGACTCACCGACTCAAACACTGACTCACTGAAAGAAAGAGGACTGAATCTCGTTCAGGTTTAAGAAACTCACTGACTCAAACACTGACTTACTGAAAGAAAGATGACTGAATCTCGGTCATGACCAAAAGACTCACCGACTTAAACACTGACTCACTGAAAGAAAGAGGACTGAGTCTCGGTCATGGCTAAGAGACTCACTGACTCACTGAAAGAAAGAGGACTGAATCTCTTCAGGTTTAAGAAACTCACTGACTCAAGCACTGACTTACTGAAAGAAAGAGGACTGAATCTCGGTCATGGCTAAGAGACTCACCGACTCAAACACTGACTCACTGAAAGAAAGAGGACTGAATCTCGTTCAGGTTTAAGAAACTCACTGACTCAAACACTGACTCAATGAAAGAAAGATGACTGAATCTCGGTCATGACCAAAAGACTTGTTGACTCAAATACTCACTTAATGAATAAGAGAGGATAGAATGTTATTCTTGACAAAAAGACCTTCTAACTCAAACAGAGACTCACTGACTTGCTTAACGAGGAGAACGAGGGGACAGAATCTCATTCATGAATTCACAGACATAGTCATTAAGTTTGCTGTTGCCTGAGAGTGTTTGTTGTTTTTATTTGTGAAGTAGCAAATGAACAAGATACAAACGACTCAATTCGAAATCTTTGACCTCAGTGAGTCGTTTGAAAAGACTGAATCAGTCAATCAAGAAAATGTGTCTACATGAATTGCAGTAGAATTAGGAATATTATGTGAGCACATTATGATACTAAATAATAATCAAAGGTATTATTAGTGCTTTCATAATAATGACACTGTTTCTCTAAATAAACAAAAGTAATGGGACACCTGACTTTTCCAGCTGTATGCAGTTCTTAAAGCGTTTCGACAAAATTGGACAAACAATAGAATTTAATATCTTTTCATGCAGCAGCATTACATTTTCCTTTTATTTGAACTTCGAAACCCAAACCTGTTCCAACATGAGAAAGCACATGAATGATATAGTCTGCATGGGCTGGAGTGGAAGATCTTGAGTGGCCTGCTATCGAGCTCTGACCTCAACTCTTTTGAACATCTGTGGGTTTAAATGGAACTCTGGAACCCCAGGCCTCCTCATTTTCCCAGAAATATGGAGGTTATTATGAAGCAAAAGGGGATTGAATGTTGAATGGGGTGAATGAACCATAGATGAATCTTATGTTTAGGTGTCCACAAACTTTTGTCGTTCATATAGTGTTGTAAAATATATGAAGGTACTGCATGTACTTATTTAATAGGTACATACCTGGTGCTGAGTACCACCGATTTCTTATATACTCATCTCTCTGATGTAGACTTGAGGTCTTGACATTGACTGCACAATCCTCACGTCAGCTAAAAAGGGAAAGTGCTTATGCTTGTCTCGCTCATCACTTTACTGCATCAACATGAACAGCATCCTGGAAACATGTTCAGTACAAAAAAACCCACTGGAAGTCGTCTTAAAAGACGATTGGACCTAGAAGTGATTATATTTTGTTGAAAGCAAATATGTGATCCGTTCAGTCATCTGTTCATCCACTGCAAGATAGATAGATAGAGAGATAGACAGATAGATAGAGATGTGAGGAATTCCTAGCATTTAAATACCGAATAAATACCTTCTTTTTTTTCTGTAGAAAGCAGGATCGAGTTCTTGCAGTATAAAATGTTTGTTTTGTTTTTACTTTAAGTTTTAAAGATGTTCAAACAACAAACAATGTATGTAGCATTTGTTCTAAATGTTAATAGTAGTATGCATGCATTTAATTTTTTTTTAGAGATTTACTCCATAAGTTTTCCTGGAAATTCATATCATTATGTTGAAGTTCTTTAAAGGACCCCCTGTTGACTCGAGTCAGAACTTCGCAGTACAGTTTGTTAGCTCGTTCAGCGAACACTTCATACACGAAACGTAATGGAAATCTGATCAAATATCAGTTAATATATATTATATATATCACCCCAGCCATTAGGGTTGCACAAGTCAGTGCACTCTTAGTGCCTGTCACAAGCCCGAATAAATGGGGAGGGTTGCGTTAGGAAGGGCATCCAGCGTAAAAACGTGCCAAATCAAACATGCAGATCATGAATATGGATTATCCGCTGTGGTGACCCCTAATGGGAGAAAGATATAGCTTTAGCATGAATAACAGCTTTACACACTCATGGCATTCGGACGGCTCATTTCTCCAAACATTGAGCTAAAATACTTTGCCATGCCTCTTGTATGCCTCAAGCCGCGGTCACTGAAGAGGCCATTCCATTCTAGATAGCACTCCACCTGCTGTTTTAGATCAATCTGAAAATCTCTCCTGTTCCTGATCTGACCTAAGTTCTTCTGCTTATAAACAAAAGGAACATGCATGAGTCTCAAAAACGATAAAGATAAATAGGTGACCAGTGAATATTTCTGATTTTCCCGGCTAGTTAATCGGACTTCCAGGCAGGTATGCAAGCATAACACGAGACCGGACAGTACATTGGAGCAGGACTTTGGTTGGCATGATGAGCTAACCAATGAATTTGTAATTTATGCACACCTGGACCAAAACTATCCCGTAGACCTGGAAACCGTTTGGAAACGGATACTGACGAAGGGCGAGAAATCCACGTGGATTAACATGGTGTTAATACAGTGTTAAGCAAGTGTAGCTTATATACACATAAAATGCCGAATACTCTTTGCACATGCTCTGTGAACTGCAGTCTTGTGGGAAAACCAAACAAAGAGCTGAAAGATTTATCATCAGCACATTTCGGAACACCACCCTCTCTCTCTTTCTCTCTCTCTCTCTCTCTCTCTCTTTCTGTCTCTCTTGTGCCAACGATGCCTGAGGGTGGAAGAAAATCACCCAAGTTCTTCGCAAATGGCTACTCTATAATATTGACTGCCTTTCACTAACTCGAGAGAGGAGCGTGCACATGTGGGAGAGGAAAGAGTAAAAGCATAATAAGGCGAAGTTGAGAGCTGACTGATTAATGTGCTCATTTGCAAACATACGCCGTGCAGCATGATTTCCGAAAAAAAAAAAAATTCCCCTCACTCCGAATTCGTTCCTTCATTATAATGTCATTTGGGAAGAATTATCCAGCTTCCATTCCGCTCATAATGTGACACCACTGAGCTCGAGGCATTAGCGTGGTGGAATTAGCGAAGCGGAGAAGTTCGCCGGAGTGCAGAGGTGGCAAATCAGGTTCTGGTCCATTAATAACAGGAAGTACCGTACATACACACGGCGGATAGCACAACTAATGCCGGCGCACACATCTTGTGTGCTAATGAGCAACGCCTACTCGCTCTTCATTGTGCCAAGGACGGGGTGTGAAAAGACCTGCTTTATTACTGAAACTCCAATACATCCTGCGAAATAGCAGCTGCATCATACTTTTTTTTTTGTTGTTTTTTTTCCTGCTCAAATCTGTCATGGTGCAGCTGAAAAAGGTTCGCATAGGGCAACTAAGATGACTGTACAGTGGCGACAGCGGCTATTTCAAATTGTGTTTTTGCACATGCAGTGTTGGTGAAGCATGAAGAAGAAAATCGAGACAACAACATTCAGTTCAATTACTAGGGACAGTGTACGACAAATCTATTAGTGTTACGGTTGCAATGATTATGTTAAAAAATACAGTAAACTAAATGAGAAATGTAGTAAATGTACACTATAAAGAGAACGTTTGTGGACACCTGACTATAAGGTTCCTACATGAATTTTTATCAAAATGTCAGGAACAATGGGGGCACTCTATTGCTGTGCAAGAGGACTATTTTAAAGGTGATAGTGTGTAAATGTAGATAAATAAATTACTTTCTTGTAAACAGAGCCTATCTTTCTGTCTGTCTGTCTGTCCGTTTGTCTGTCTGTCCAGCTACCAGCGTTTTCTTTTCCCCTCTGGTCAACTCACATCATGCTGATTTCACACACTTATCTGCACACATCAACATCGTGTAGCTGTAATAAATGGACATTCGGTGCCACCCAGATGAGGACGGGTTTCCTCTTGAGGCTGGTTCCTCTCAAGGTTTCTTCCTTCTGCTGTCTCAGGGAGTTTTTCCTCGTCACAGTCGCGCCCCCCCGGCTCACTCATTACAGGGAGTGCAGAATTATTAGGCAAATGAGTATTTTGACCACATCATCCTCGTTATGCATGTTGTCTTACTCCAAGCTGTATAGGCTGGAAAGCCTACTACCAATTAAGCATATTAGGTGATGTGCATCTCTGTAATGAGAAGGGGTGTGGTCTAATGACATCAACACCCTATATCAGGTGTGCATAATTATTAGGCAACTTCCTTTCCTTTGGCAAAATGGGTCAAAAGAAGAACTTGACAGGCTCAGAAAAGTCAAAAATAGTGAGATATATTGCAGAGGGATGCAGCAGTCTTAAAATAGCCAAGCTTCTGAAGCGTGATCATCGAACAATCAAGCGTTTCATTCAAAATAGTCAACAGGGTCACAAGAAGCGTGTGGAAAAACCAAGGCGCAAAATAACTGCCCGTGAACTGAGAAAAGTCAAGCGTGCAGCTGCCAAGATGCCACTTGCCACCAGTTTGGCCATATTTCAGAGCTGCAACATCACTGGAGTGCCCAAAAGCACAAGGTGTGCAATACTCAGAGACATGGCCAAGGTAAGAAAGGCAGAAAGTCGACCACCACTGAACAAGACACACAAGCTGAAACGTCAAGACTGGGCCAAGAAATATCTCAAGACTGATTTTTCTAAGGTTTTATGGACTGATGAAATGAGAGTGAGTCTTGATGGGCCAGATGGATGGGCCCGTGGCTGGATTGGTAAAGGGCAGAGAGCTCCAGTCCGACTCAGACACCAGCAAGGTGGAGGTGGAGTACTGGTTTGGGCTGGTATCATCAAAGATGAGCTTGTGGGGCCTTTTCGGGTTGAGGATGGAGTCAAGCTGAACTCCCAGTCCTACTGCCAGTTTCTGGAAGACACCTTCTTCAAGCAGTGGTACAGGAAGAAGTCTGCATCCTTCAAGAAAAACATGATTTTCATGCAGGACAATGCTCCATCACACACGTCCAAGTACTCCACAGCGTGGCTGGCAAGAAAGGGTATAAAAGAAGAAAATCTAATGATATGGCCTCCTTGTTCACCTGATCTGAACCCCATTGAGAACCTGTGGTCCATCATCAAATGTGCGATTTACAAGGAGGGAAAACAGTACACCTCTCTGAACAGTGTCTGGGAGGCTGTGGTTGCTGCTGCACGCAATGTTGATGGTGAACAGATCAAAACACCGACAGAATCCATGGATGGCAGGCTTTTGAGTGTCCTTGCAAAGAAAGGTGGCTATATTGGTCACTGATTTGTTTTTGTTTGGTTTTTGAATGTCAGAAATGTATATTTGTGAATGTTGAGATGTTATATTGGTTTCACTGGTAAAAATAAATAATTGAAATGGGTATAAATTTGTTTTTTGTTAAGTTGCCTAATAATTATGCACAGTAATAGTCACCTGCACACACAGATATCCTCCTAAAATAGCTAAAACTAAAAACTACTTCCAAAAATATTCAGATATTTGATATTAATGAGTTTTTTGTGTTCATTGAGAACATGGTTGTTGTTCAAATTAAATCCTCAAATAAAATTATTCCTCAAAAATACAACTTGCCTAATAATTCTGCACTCCCTGTATAAACAAACTTAGACTTATAAAGAAAAATCTCATTCATTTTTTTTTACCACAATATCTGTGTAAAGATGCTTGGAGACAGTGTCCATTGTTAAAAGCACTATAAAAATACAAACGAATTGAATTGAACTTATATTGTTAAAGGATGTCTCTGAATTCAAAACAGTCATAGGAGCCATGAAGCGGAAATCAATTTCTTTCTCAGCACAGAGTTCAACACGGTGTTGTATACTGATTGATTGTTTTTTCTGGAATCCCACTCCTGCTTTGCCCCTGAAGTCATTTTTCTAATTAAGTCATTTGGTTCAGCGTTAAAGAAACAAAAATACACATAAACCAGTCGTTTATACATTTTCCTGAGGTTTCATTTAGGAAAACAAGAGAACCGACAAGACTTCAGAGCTGTCTCAGTTTTCCTTCAGGGAACTCCAGTTTTCTTCGATCTCCCTGTAAAGTGGATTGACTAATTTAATTTCCTCTTAAGGGTTGAAAAAGCCTGGAAGCATATATCTTTTTTTGGAAACTTCACGACCCTGATCAGGATAGAGTGCTTACTAAAAAGCAAAAATGTAAATATAAAATAAAGCAAAAGGAAGTGGACAAATGCAGCATGCAGGATACATAAGTCCACGTGATAACAAGTCAGGAGTGTGTGATGGAACACAGATTAGGATGCAATTTCATTGAAAGAGAAAGGACACGTTAATAATTCAGTCTAGTTTGGACTAATATATGCGCAATAACATTCGATTGAACTGTAAATACTCGGTTACTGTAATCACTAATCGAATTCTTATACACATTGGGCGCATATCAAACCTACGGGTGCAACTTTATGGGAATTTTCAAGACTGGAAACTTTCCATGGTAATTAATGTAAATATATGTAAATAAATGTTAATAAACTGGGAATTTAGGTTAGCCAATAACAGGGAAGCACACATCGCACTTACTGCAGGGCTTCTGAGGCCACACCCCCTGCATAACATAACACAGATCATTTATTCAATCCCTCACACAAAATAATGCCCATAAATGTCCATTTTGGGCGAGTACTTTCGTAAATTACATAAACATTACATCAATTTATGCGTAATGCTGTGTGTAAGCTATCGTGCAACAAAATTGTACTAAATTAAAGTCATTTTTAAAAAATCTGTATGAGCATGTATGTCAACTTATGACCGAACAAATGTTTGTTTGTATATGATACAGTTTATATAAATTTCCCAAAATTTCGAATTAATTCTTATGAATTCCTGTAAATTCCCATAAATTCCTGGTAAGTTCCCAAAATTTCATTCCCCAAAAGTTCTTTTAACTTTACCTGGAGAATTTTGAAAATATGCCAACTTGGAAATTTACAGGAATAAATGGGAATTAATTAGAATTTTGTATATAATGTATATAAATGTATTTAACTCTACCCCCCCCCCCCCCTTAAAACCCTTATCACAGCCCCCCATCACCCCCCCCTTAAAACCATTATCACAGCACCCTATCATTAGTGTTTTGTTGGTAACGAGGTCATATTACAGCGACTGCATTACTATATACGGTTTGAAGCTGCCACTATAAAAATGTAGTCAAAACCTTCTCAACCAATCAGATTGTAGAATTCAAGAGCACCGCTGTATAACAGATTTCTACCAGCTGTGCATTTTGATATATTCAATTCAATTTAGAGGCAATTTTTGCTCAGTGTTTATGTACAGATAGAATCAAGTTAAGCATGTTTGCCAAATCATTGCCAAACTGGTCTGGTAGCAATTTAACTTTCCCTCGTTTGTCAGTAAAGCTCCTCTGGTTCAATAAAGACACAAACTTCAGGCTCTAAACATGCCTTGGTTGTTTTGACTTGTCCCGGAACATAGATTCTATTTGGAACAAGGGGAGAAATGTGCTTTGTCTGTTCCTTTAGCGCTCTCCAGAGAAAAAAAATGGCACACTGATATCAGTGAGATGAAAACCGGGAAAAACGCTGTTTTGAATAAAAAGGAACTGACAAACAGAGCTGAGGGAGAAGGAAGAAACAGAAAAGGACACTGGCCATGATGTACATGGTGGAGAGAAAGAGAGAGAGAGAGAGAGAGAGAGAGAGAGAGAGAGAGATGTAGGAGTGACTACAAAAGTGTCTATGGTGATTTGTCGTCCTGTCCTTGCAGCCTTCTCTCCTCTGAGCCGCGGGGGTTTATGTGCTCGGGAGGCAGTAATCAGAAAGAGAGGCAGTGCTGTAATGCAGCTGACAGCAGCCTTTTACAGAGAAGTGGGGTGTGTGTGGGGGGAGGGGGGTTCAGGGAAACAGGGCAATAAAGCTGAGTGCTTTTGTCCTGGACAATAGTGTATAGAGGAAGAGTGTGGGGTTATGTGTGATATGCTAATGAAATTAAATGATGGCTCTGATAATATATGTACGTGTGAATGCAGGCTGGTGTAATTAAGGTAGCAAGAGCAAGGCAAAGCCTTCATGTGTTCGAAAACAGCAAGACTTTGTTGCCTCGGGATAGATTATTTAGTCAAACCAAGTGGAACAGTGGTACCAGTAGTCGCAAGAATATACAAAATGCTGGGGCTGGTTTTTCTACTGTATATTAATTTCATAATGACATGATCAAGCCTAATCGTTTAACAGAATCAAACATGAAACAGGAAATCTGTTTTAAAAATTCACTTTTTTTTTCTTTCTCATTCAGCTACAATGGTCATTAGTAAAGTCAGGTACTGATGTAGGCCGAGGAGGTCTGGGGACGGTCCAATTCATCCCATAGATGTTCAATAAGGTTCAGATCAACGCTCATCAGCAGGTCAGGATGAAAGATCTACCCATTGGTATAAATGGGAATATATGGGAATTATTGGGAATAAATTGTGAGTTTAAAAGAAAAATCTTGGAGGATAATCTTGGTTAAAACAACCGGACCGAATGCAGTTTCCGTTGAATTTCTACCAGGGGTCAACCGATTAGCCTGTACATTCTGTGCTTGCATGCATGACAACTTTTCCGTAGCTGCAGGTGGCAGTAGTCTGTATTCTGCATGTAAACGGGGAAACCGGAAAAGCTAGAACTGCAAATAAATAAATCAAGCCGGGTTCACACCTGCCGCGATTATTACTAACAGATTCCTCCAGCTTTTTCAAAAATGACAACAAGCGTGTTTCTTTTTTTTTTGGTGTGCTCGTTTGTTAAGCTAAATAGCTAACCGGAGTTCTTTTTCTTGCCGACGAACTCCGCCGTCACTCAACATGCAGAATCAGCTGGAAAACAGCTGACGCCGTCCGACCACAGCCAACACTGTTGGGGAAAAAAGCTGACTGACGCTCCCAGACGGCCAACCGCCAGCTTGAAGTGTCCCGGGCTTTAATTTCTTATCATTCGTTTTTAATCTTGCCTTATAAATTTCATTGGATAAATATGATGCTATGTTTTCTAAATATCGGCATCGGCCTGCTACTGAGGCCACGCCCCCTACATAAACTATGCATGCCTTCATAACACACGTATTTCCTTAAATTCTTACATCACAAATTGTCCATTTTTGTGAGTATTCAAATGATTACATAAACATTACATACATTTATATTTAAACCGTCCCTGTGCTGTGTGTTAGCTAATGCGCAACAAAAATTTGATCAAAAATTAGACAATTAGATCAATGTCTTCTTTTTTATATCTCTATTAGTTTGCATGCAGGTCAACTAATGAGCAAACAAATTGTTTATATTGATGTTTGTACATGATACAGTTTATATACATTTCCTTACATTTCTAATCAGTTCCCATAAATTCCTATAATTTCCTGGTAAGTTTCCAAAATTTCCCAGATGAACTTCCCTTCTAAAGTTTCCGGGAGATTTTTCCCACCCTTTTGCAACTTGAGTCATGCTGGACATGTTTGGGTCTTCTAGTTCAAAGGAAGCTTTAGAATGTCACAGTAAATGTTGGTATCCATGTTTCCCTCAATGAACCGCAGCTCCCCAGTACCAGCAGCCCCAGACCATGATGCTACCACCACCATGCTTGACTGTAGACAAGACACAGTTTTCTTGGTGCTCCTCACCAGGGCGTCACCACACATGCTGGACACCATTTGAGTCAAACAAGTTTATCTTAGTCTCAGTAGACCACAGGACATAGTTGCAGTGTGCAGTGTACGATCCGAGCACTGACAAGCGGACCTTTAGTTTATGCAACCTCTAAAGCAATACTAGCAGCACTCATGCTTCTGTTTTTTGAAGCAGCTTCAGCACGATGGACTCGACTGCTTTGATGGACTCTTGTGAGGACTGTTTCAAGTGGAACCCATCATGAAAAAACCTCTGTATGACCCTGACCACTGTACTGTAACTGTAAGGGTGTTACTGATCTTCTTGTAGCCTCGGACATATTTGTGACGAGCAACGATTCTAATTCTCAAATCCTCAGAGAGTCTTTGCCATAAGGTGCCATTTTAAACATTCAGTGGTCAGTATGAGAGAATTGTACTAAAAGCACTTCATTTTGGAAGCTCTAATACAAGATACACAAATATGTATGGTCCTGTTAAGCAGACAAAAACATGAACATGATGAATAGGACATGCGGCTTTGAGACGTACAGCTGTTATCACTTTTGTTGTCAGCTATTTTGACAATAAGTAATGTTAAGAGGACAGTAAATCTTTACTGCTATACAAGCTGCACATTGATTACTCTAAAATATATCTAGGTTTCAATAGTATTGTCCCTTGAGAAGATCTACTAAAATGGTTGCTGAAATTGGAGGGGTGTACTTACTTTTGTGAGATACTGGATGTCTAGGTAATTTATAAAATATATTTGTTAACAATGAGACACAAATATGTAAATTTGTATATATGTTTACAAATCCCATCAATCAGTAGCGCTGCTCTGCATCTACACTCACAAACAGCTCTGATGTTGTAGAGGTTTTCATGGAAGCATTTCGATTTAATTGACATTGGTTTCACCTACATAGAAATTAAAGACCCCTTCAAGTGAGTGAATTTTTTTTTTCAAAACGAGGCAACGATACGTACTTCACTCACGTGAACACGGCGTCAGAGCTCCGTCTGTTACGTGCGGGTCAGCGAACGTACCACCAGTCCCTCTGCTGGATGTTCGCCTCTACGTCACCATTCATACAGAATCAGTGGAGCAGAAATGTACTATAGCTGGAGCATCACTGAGAGCTTTACTATATACATCTAATCTGCTGAATGGATTCTCACTTACTATACAGCTTGATGAATTATACATCAGAGCTTCTGCTCGTAAATCTTAGCGATGCCTACTCGGCTCCTCAATCCTCAATCCACGTCCTTCAGCTGAACATTAATCAAATCCGGGATCATTAAGCATTTAAAAGAACACTAAAGAAACAGTGACATTTACACAGTTTTCTCCTAAACATACATCACATGTTGAGAAACATATTAGTGTATCATTTGAAGTCAAGTCAAGTTTATTTCTAAAGCGCTGTTCACAACAAACATTGTCTCAAAGCAGCTTTACAGAATTTTAAGAGTTAAGGTGAATGGTGTGCATTTATCCCTGATGAAGAAACCTTGAGAGGAACCAGACTTAAAAGGGGAACCCATCCTCATTTGGGTGACATCTGCCTCAAACTGCATGCTGGCCATCGTATAAAACCTTTTTGAAGTAATTTGATTTAGGCCACATCTCTTAACGAAAGCTAGATTGCTAACAATAAGCTAATTCCTAGCTAATTAATCATTTATTAATACCACCGTACACGCATTCATACCGAACCGTTTCAGTACAGGGCTTTTGGTTCGGTACACATGTACCAAATGCAATCCCTTTTATGTGCAGAACATAAAGTTGAAATCCGAGTTTCCTTACGAACATATCAAGTGGCGGACCGCAAGTTTGTTTAGTCCCGCCTCGCACTTTGAGTTCAGTATCAGGTTTTTTTAACTGTTGATGTTCACAAATGCTTATACAAATAAGTTTAGCTAATTTACATGCACTCAACATTTAAAATAAAAGAAAAGAAGACTTTTTTTGATCATTGGAATTTTGAAAGTAGCTAATGCATTTTTTGTCAAATTTACAAATTAGGATTGTGACTTTATAGCTGGTATACATAAGTGATAACAGTAACATACTGTTTATGCTGATGTTAATGCGCAACATTAAAGCTGTGCAATGCTACACAGTCGTGAGCCAGCCGAGTGAACAGCAGTGGGCTGAGAGCACAGGCCTGAGGGCCCCCAGTGCTCAGTGTGATGGTGCTGGAGATGCTGTTCCCGATCCGGACTGACTGAGATCTCCCGGTTAGGAAGTCCAGGATCCAGTTGCAGAGGGAAATGTTTAGGCCCAGTAGGCTCATATTTTCCATCAGCAGCTGAGGGATGATTGTGTTAACTGTTGAACTGAAGTCTATGAACAGCATTCATACGTGTGTGTCCTTATTGTCCGGGTGGGTGAGGGCCAGGTGAAGAGTCGTGGTGATGGCATTGTCTGTGGAACGGTTTGGACGATACACAAACTGCATGGGGTTCGGTGAGGGTGGAAGCTTGGTCTTGATGTTCCTCATGGCGAGCCTTTTGAAGCACTTCATTACGATGGATGTGAGTGTGACGGGATGATAGTCATTGAGGCAGGAGACTGTAGACATCTTCGGCACTGGGTGCTGGAACATACATGTAGCTAATGTACATATATGTACAGGCACATGTCTACTACAACGTATACATTTTGCTTAATACACACAAAATAAAAAATTTGGCCGTACTTGTTCAAGCACATAATGGTCCCTGACAAGATGAGTCGCAGATTGTTTGCCTGACTAATCACAGAAAGTCAGCTGTTTGTTGCTGATGCAGTCAGACAGGTAGACAGGCAGAGTGCTGATGGGAAAAGTAGGAGGTTAAGCATGACAGACAGATGTCGCTGCAGATGTTGTGCGGTCTGTGCTGCCATCTCAATTTATTTTTTCATGCTGCCTGACAGATAGGTATAGGAACGAGGTGTTATAGTCCTCACAGGTACCCTCCTGCTATAACTCCTGAAACGCCTGCCTGCTGAAACACTGACACATCTGGGACATTGTGAAGTTTTGCACTAATGTATTACTAACAAGCTTACAGTCATATTTCAAAACTCACTCAATTCTTTAAAACACATTGCACTGCCTAAAAAAATCATGAGCCTAAACTCAATCATATAAATGATTTTTACATGAGAGCATACTCATATGTATGTATGTATTTTGGGGCAAAAAAAAAATTGTACAGTTCAAATTTAAATGTAAACATATACAGTCCTATTCAGATCCGTGTTCCATTTCAAACACACTATATATACACTGAATAATGAATGCAAATTCTGTTACATTCATATCATTAAGTGACATAGCCACAAAGTTCACTCACTGGCAAATCTGTCCAGCCCACACAGTAAACATAAACAGGGGCTACAGGGAATTTCGCAAGTGGAATGCATTTCCTGATGACATCAGAGAGCGGGGTTGAGAATATCGATCGGATGCTTTGCTGCTCTGCCAACTCAGTGGACTGGCAGACTGGCAGAGCTACAAAGAGAATAACCAATGTCCTTAACGCCAAGGTCTTAGAAGAAATGGGTGTGTGTGTCTGTATGTATACACTGTATGTATGTATTAGGGTTGTATCGGTACACAAAATATATATATATTGTATATATCTTATTAAAATAAAATATATTCAAATAAAATTAATCTGATTAATGTAATACACTTTTTTATAATATTGATTAAATTGTTTAATTGATTGAATTGGCATTAATAAAATAAAGTTAAATAAATGGAACAAGTGAATTAAATAATTTACATTTGTGTCAGGCGGAAGAACGTGCTGGAAACCGAAGTGCATATAAAGAAGGTTTAAATGAAAAGCAAAAGACAAAGGGCAAAAAACGACGAACCAAACATAAACTCCAGGTTTGACTAAACCTGGTGAATGCAACGAGCAGAAAGTTTGTAGAACGTAATAGAGTCCAGCACACAACAGTAATCCGACAAGGACGGGATATCTATAGCTTGAGTAGTCCGACAAGGTTTTTTAGCATAACTGTAGAACGGACAATGAGCTGGTGGGGGAACGGAGGTTATATAGGGTGGTTGATAAGTGCCAGGTGCAGGTGGTTAGTAGGATGGAGAGCTATTTGGAGTGATAGGTGGGTTTGGTAAAGATGTGGCTGGTGGATCCCTGACAATTAGTTAGACCCCATTTGGTTAAAACAGATGTGTATGTATGTGTGTGTGTGTGTGTGTGTGTGTATGTGTTTTACATTTAATATTGAATATTTTTTTAATATTATACTTAACTGTTTTACTTTATTTCATCATACTTTAACAATTGTCTTCATTCCTTCCATCCTCCATTTATTTACTCCCTCGAAATATGTCAGGACTTTCTCATTTTATGAGAAATTCTTAAAGCTGGATGTTAAATGAAGAATCCATATCAATAGACAGTCAAAAAAACGGAAGTGACAGTGATTATGTGCATGCGCAGAACAAAATTGTGAGTTTCACAACGCACCATAAATCGTATTTCGACTTCGTATATTTCCTGTACGCCGAGTAGCCACAGTAACACTGCGCTAACTCTAGTTTCCTTTTTATACCCCTGCCATTGTTGTGTATGTTTTAATGTTTAATACTAATAATACTAATAATAATAATTATTATTATTATTACATTTGTGAGGGAACTCTGATTTTACTATGTCCAGCATGTAATATATATATATGGCATTTGGATGTCAAAAACAGACTTGATGCTCTCTTCCTTGCGTTCTTTGTCTTTGCCAGTATATTTACTTGGCTTGGTTTCAGTTCTTTTGGCTTTAGAGATTTGTATGCTGAAAGTGTGAAGCCACTGACACGCAGCACATCATGTGCTTGAAGTCAGGCTGAAAGCCCAGAATGGGGTTGCAATGATAAATGTTTCAATGCTTTACCAACCTTTGGAAGCAATCCAACCCTTTTAAAGAGCCTCAACAAGTCACCCTCTGCCCTCGCTCTGCCATTATACTCCTTTGAGCGATCCACGTGCCTGGAATAGCTCACATACAAACATAAAGCAATGCCCACACACACACACACACACACACACACACCGTGGTGCTCGAAGGCTGATGTCCTGTGATTTAGCATGTGACCTCTGGTGCTGTTTGTCCAGTCGTGTAAGCAAAACGCCTGGTCTTTCCATTTCAGAGTTCTCGCGTATCAGTGATTGCAGTGCATTGAGCATTAGGACGAGATAAAGACTGACCTTGTTTTCTTTTTTTGTTGTTGTTGTTGTTAATGCAGAATGGTGTGCTGACATGGGAGCAGGAGAAGTACACTGGGTTCAACGTTGGATCTCTTCTCACCAGCTTGGACTGAAGCTCTAGCCAGGGCAGCATTAAAAATACATGTCCCAAAGGAAGACTCTGGCTTCACTCACTCACTCACTCTCTTACACACACACACACACACACACAGTAATAAATCAATATCCTAAAGCTATGATTTCTTCATCACTTTTCCCTCCAGCAACACATTGAGTGGGCAGCGAAAAGACAGGCTGAGCAGCTTCTATTTCTGCAACACTGAAACTGTCCAGACAGAAATGTTTCCATCATTTTTTTCTTCCAGTCGTAGGATTAATTTACCAACTTTTACCAGAACATGTTTTCTGCAGCTTTGTTTCTTCTAAGACGTCTTTCCTATTTTTTTCATCATCATCATCTGATGATCAGAGTCTAGACAGTACTAATCATTAGTCGAGGACGATACGTTTAGATCAGCAGTGAGACCTGACAGACCTTCCAGAAAGTTTGCTGTTGCGGTCTCTGCCTGCAACCCCGTGCTAATCGAAGCGTTCCATCACTGAAATTGACTACCAGCCTTTCTTTCCACTCAGTGCAATTCTTATTAGCATATTTATAAACCAGAGATTCAGCCCATCACGTGGAATGTGGAACGTGACAGCGACCACACGTTTGGCCCTCGTGGCCCGGAGCAGGTAGCTTGAAAGTGAAATGTGGCTTAAAGCAAGAGCTCGACGAGTTTATAAGCACAGTAGTACCTGACACAATCTCTGAGAGAGGAAAGGGCGAGAGGAAAAGGAGGGAGGAAATTCAGGCACGCATCTTTCTCCTCCACCCACAAGATGATTCATGCTCACGTGAAGCAACAATTAAAAGAGATATCACATATATTAAAGACGGATTAATCTCTCTAGAATAAAACAAAGAGCTGTTTCGGGGATCTCCACGCAAGAGTCACGTACCTCCAGTTTAGGATGGAGAGCCTGGATGAATTGGAGCACCCGCTCCTGGACGACAGTCCCACACACTCATCCCGAACGGGCAACAGCGGCCTGTTCAAGGGCATTTTTGTGAGATGCGAAGAGGAAAAAAGACCTCACTCTCTAGCATGGAGGAGCTTTTCCGGTCCTACAGATGTTTCTCAGCAGCAGCTGCTGGATCCGTGTTCGCTCCCTAGCACACTGGAGTCCTTCTACACTCCTTCTGCTCCAATATGGGGCCCTGCAGACTCGCTGGGGCTCCACAGCAAGGAGTATCTGGAAACCACGTTCATGGACATCGGGCCTGGATCTCCTCTGGAGAGGAAGCTGCTGGCAGTCAGCAGAGATGTCCACAGTGTGTCCTACAGCATGGAGGATGAAGACGACCTGCTGCCAGAATTCGAGGTGAGATTTTTATTGCATCTTTCTCTCCTTGTGTGTGTATCGCGTGCGTGTTTCATTCACTTAACTAAAGGGGATCATGACTTTGACTCATAACGTGTGAAGGCTACAACCTTTACAGGGAAAAGGAACAGCGCTCCAGCATCATTTTTCAAATCTAATTTGTATACTTAATTTTGATTCTAACGAACAGATGAACAGATGGACAAAGCAGTAAAACCTTTCCCATGCTGTTTACAAGCTGCCATCAGAATAATAATATTCGATTTAAAACACCTGTGGAACAAGGTTTGAGTTTGATCATACTTTTATCAACAAAAATAAAACACTGAACATCAGGGTAAAAAAAATGGTTCAGTTAAAAAAAAAAAAAATGCACAAAAAGTAATAACATGAATCAATCACACACTCTGGTGCACATTTCAGTTCTCACTCTCCAGTGTTCTGTATTGTTTTAAGATTTACAATCACATTCTTGGTGTCACCCAAATGAGGATGGATTCCCTTTTGAGTCTGGTTTCTCTCAAGGGTTCTTCCTCATAACATCTAAGGGAGTTTTTTCCTTGCCATGGTCACCCCAGGCTGCTCATCAGGGATAACCACATGTCATTCCTGTTCATTCTTAACTTTTTTTTAAGATGCTTTAAGTCAATGTATATTGTGAAAAGTGCTATAGAAATTCACTTGAACTCTGTGCACATGGGAGAAATGTGTCATTTCCAGTGAAAAGGAGATATCGAAACCTTTCAGCCAATTCTAGGACTATTTAAAGTGTCAGGACTGTTTAAAAGACAAAGTGTCAAAGTCAAGATTTTCCTGTATGAATGGAAGACTTAGTTTGTTCCTTTTGAGGACTAGCCTTTACTTCAACTTGTTGTTCTTATTAGTATTGCGCCAATAAAAAAAGCCACATCTTTAGAAGAATGAATCAATTGTTGTCAAAATCTCAGGATCAACCCTTAGGATCAAACCTCATGATCAACCCTTTGTATCAAACCTCATGATCAACCCTCAGGATCAACCTTTGGGATCAAACCTCATGATCAACCCTTTTGATCAAACTCAATGATCAACCCTCAGCATCAAACTTTAGGATTAACACTTAGGATCAACCCTTAGGATTAATCCTTTGAATCAAACTTAAAGATCAACCCCTCAGATTTAACCTTTAGGATCAACTCTTAGGATCAACCCTTTGGATCAACCCTCAGGATCAACCCTTAGGATCAACCTTAGAACCAACCCTTAGAATCAACCATCAGAATCCACTCTCAGGATCAACTCTCAGAACCAACCCCTCAGCATCAACCCTAAGGATTTACCATCAGGGTAAACCGTCAGGATCAACTCCAAGAATTACCTCACAGGATCAACCCTCATGATCAACCCCTAAGGATCTTATTTAGTGATGTTGATGCCCAAGCCAAGTCAGGACAAACGCCAAGCCCGGCTTAATGTAGAAAATGTCATAAGTCCACACTCGGGTCCTCAGCTTCTTCTAAAGCCGGCCTCTAGCTGTCAATGTTCATTACACTTGTCAGAAGTGTTTTTTTATCCGGAGGTCTAATGTAATGCGTGTCTAATTGCAGTCTATCAGAACCTGGCTTGAAAACTGGCAACAGAAAATCGAGCTGTAGCTGAGATGGCAGAGCTCATCAAACATAGAAACCATATTTTATGCAGGTTTTCGATTTACATCACTTTCTTTTGCCAGTACCATCAATAGACCAGTGGATTATTATGTAAATCTTAAATGTATAAATCTGCCTTCAAAGAATGTTGCGTGAGATTCGGTATAAATGTAATACGATCAAGTTTTTTCTACTTACTAAAAAAATGTAATAGCAATCAATATCCTATTCTGTACATAAGGAATAAAACACAACAGGGATGCTCTTATAGACAGGATAGTTTAATGTTAGTTATATTCCCAAAGCTGATCATGCTTCTATAACAGTTCTATGCATTTACAGTGATTGAACAATAACTCAATTATGTAATAGTTTTACCTATTAAAGAACAAGACATACAGTACATTTTTTATCATTTAGTTACATTTATTGTTGCACAACATGCCAATCAAGTTAGTTTCCGTCATCACATACAATATAACAGCTATAAAGAACTGCTGCTTTGCCAGCTTGTATTTTTTTCTGTCCTGAATTTAGTAACACAAAAAATGTACACAAGTCTCTTGTTTTTTTTGTTTTTTTTTAACAACACATTCTTTTATTACTAGGCTTGGCATGAGATAAATTATTCATGATTCGCATGTGGAGGAAAGCTATAAACAACCGCTGCTTTGCCAGCTTGTATTTTTTTCTGTCCTGAATTTAGTAACACAAAAAATGTACACAAGTCTCTTGTTTTTTTTGTTTTTTTTTAACAACACATTCTTTTATTACTAGGCTTGGCATGAGATAAATTATTCATGATTCGCATGTGGAGGAAATAAACTTGATAGACTGAAATGGGAAGAACAGACAAGGTCAGAAAGCAGTAGAGAGAGATGGAACGTTTAAAAAAAAAAAAAAAAAAAAACGAGTCACTATTTGCCTGAAGGGAAGCTCGGCTCCCTCACCTAACCTCATTCAGTCACGTTAGCTGAGAGGCTCCGCCATTACGAGGCATCACAAAACAGGATGCAGCAACAATGTGAGCGGAGTGTATGAATATGATGCGGTATGAGCTAAATGAACATTTCGTAATGATGCAAATTGTAGTTATATCGAAGGTTATCAACACTGGGGCTTCATAAAACATGATTTCCTACAAGGTAATGAAAACTTGTGTCGAAGCAGATGTTACAATAATTAAACTTTATTAACATTAATAAGGCTCACCTACGGACTTACAGTATATGGACAAAAGTACAACAGTAGTCATTACTATCAAGTTTCTACTACTATATTTTAACTACAGCAATGCGAATTTTTACTATAAAGATATTTACTGCTTTCAAGACCAAAGTTATTAGAATTAAAATAAATAATAACTGAACAGATCCCATAAAGTTACAATAAAGTGGTGTTACTAGAAAGAAATAATGTGAAGAGGATTATGATTATTAGGTTACTACAGAATAAGGAAGAGATAAACAATAGATTACAATCGAATGGAAAGATAGCAGATTAATAATAAATCGAAGTAATTTTGTAGTTACAGTGGAACCCGGTTATGTTGATGTCGTAGGGGGTCGCCAAAAAGCATCGAGGTAACCGATGATCAAGATAAACGAAAATCAAAATGGCGGCAGTATATTAACGTGCTTGAAATTTCTTTATGTACATGATGTGCGTTAATAAATGAGAATGTACATGCACGTGTTTTTAGAGGGTTTTTCACACAACAGCGTTGCCGTAATTTGTTTGATGAAGTCATGCTATAAAAATTTACATGTTTGTTAACAACAAAAGGCACAAGTGCACCTACTAACAGCAGAGATTCACCAGTATACAATACAAACCACTGTCCATTCTTCATACAAACCTTTATTATATTCTCCAACATTATAAACACACAGATCGCTCAAAAAAGAAAAAAAAGCAGCGGCTGCACAGTGCCGTCTCACATTTAGTCCACATGTGGAAAAAAAAGAAAAATAAACAGTAACTAAGTTTCTGAAAACGTATGACCATCAGACTGAAGTAATCCGCACAAACACACAAAGCAAAGTGTCCTAAAAAACTTACGTCCATGATGCCGAGGGGGAGAGAGAGAGAGAGAGAGAGAGAGAGAGAGAGTTTGTGAATGGAAATAAAAAAATACTGCGACCGGCGGCACGGCGCGAAGCCGGAAAAAAACCCCGGAAGATCCAAAACCGAACCCGAAACCAAAAACGAGGGACAGAAAAGTCTCAAACGTGAACGGCTGAAGGGGGCGTGGCAGGTGCTTTCTCTGAAGCTCCCTGCTTCAACTCCTTACCGAGAGAGCTGTGCTCCTTACCGAGCGCGTGCGCGTCGCTTCTTACCGAGAGGGCTCTTTCGGTAAGGAGCACGGCTCTCTCGGTAAGGAGCGACGCGCGCGCGCTTGGTAAGGAGTTGAAGCCGGGCGCGCCGTGCTCCCGTTTATCGCATAACATTTACCAAAAAAATGCATATGTGCACTTACTAACAGCAGAGATTCACCAGTATACAATACAAACACCTGTAGTATCCGTAAGGTTTGATCTTTTCGCCACTTTCGCGAGTTCTTCTAAAAATTTCTAAAAAATTTTCCCCCCTTGTGCTCGAGATATTAGGGTTTTGCGACACAAAAAGCTAAAAAATGCGTAGAAAAAGAATTTGGCGGTTCCACTTCAAAAACGTCGACTTAATAGGGTTGTCGAGGTAACCGAGGGCGAGATAACCGGGTTCCACTGTATTATAAAAATAAAGTTAACAGAAACGTATTATAGACAGTTGCTACTGTAAAATAGTTATTGTTAAATAACCATAAAGGATAAACAGTAAAATACTATGTATTCTAGCTTGACAGGAAGCTGGGGTCGGAGACCAGGGACCTGCTCAGGGGCCTAAAAGTAGCAGCTTGGCAGTACTAGAGGTCAAACCCTGAATCTTCAGATCAGTAACCTAGAGCTTTGGCTGTTCAGCAACCAATGCCTATAAAGCTGCAATAAAGTAGATCTATTAAGGTTACTACGAAGTAAAAAGTTACAGTGAAACTTCTGTAAAGTAGATTGTTGCTATTAAAATACGAAGTGGTACGGAAAAAAAATTTAAGAATAGTTTTGTAACATGCCAACAGGTGGCAGCACAAGGCTGCACACACAGTCACAGGGAGCACCGACCTTCATAGGTCAGTGTGCCGAAAGACATCTTCCTGTTAACATCAGGAGCTGTGCAACTGGTGCTATTGTGACCACGTGCGTTATCACGTTTGTGTTTTATTCATGGACAGCAAATTAGAACAAAAAAGCAAACGTAAACATTCAGCATTAAATGGGGAAACTCTTCCCCAGAGATGTTTGACATGATTCAGCAAGTTTATGGTGATGTTTCAATGAGTCGTTCAAGGTGTTTTGAGTGGCACGCGTGCTTCAAGAGCGGAAGAACATCACTGGAGGACGACCAGATTCAACATTGTGGAAACAGTTAGGGGAAGAATCATATTTCCGCTGACAATCTGGTGTCTGAATATTTTTGTCCATATCATGCATATGGAAGAAAAATACAATGTAAATGCTGAGTGGTGTGATATTTATTTTTTTATTCATTAAAAACTGTTTATAAACAGAATTTGCCCCACCATTTATCTGGAAAGTATTCACAGCACTTCACTTTTTCTACATGTTGTAATGTTAAATTTTTTTTCTAAAATAAATGTAATTCATTATTTTACTCCAAATTCTACAAACACCCCATAATAACAACGTGAAATAAATTTGTTCGAAATCTTTGCAAATGTATTAAATATAAAAATAAATAAATAAATCACGTCCTTTGCCGTGATAAACAAAATTGAGCTCAGGTGCATCCTGTTTCCACTGATCATCCATGAGATGTTTCTACAACCGGATTGGAGACCACCTTTGGTAAATTTAGTTGATTGGACATGATTTGAAAAGGCACACACCTTTCTATATGAGGTCCCACAGTTAACAGTGCCAGGGTCCAAAGAATTGTATGTAGACCTCCAAGACATGATTGTTTTGGGGGACAGATCTGGAAGAATTTCTGCACTATTAAAGGTCCTAATAAGCACAGTGGCCTCTATCGTCCGTAAATGGAAGACGTTTGGAACCACCTGGTTTTCCTAGACTGAGGCCGCCTGGCCAAACTGAGCGATCAGGGGAGAAGGGTTTTAGTCAGGAATTGTTGTGCTAAAAGGGCTCCAGCATTTCTCAGTGGAGAGAGAACCTTCCAGAAGAACAACCATCTCAGCATCACTCCACCAATCAGGCCTGTATGGTAGAGTGGCCAGACAGAAGCCACTCCTCATTAAAAGGCACATCCCCACACAGCCCACATGTAGTTTGCATTTTGGTCATGACGAACCCAGGGACGGCTCATCACCTTGCCAGTACCATCCCTATAGTAAAGCATGGTGGTGGCAGCATCATGCTGTGGAGATGTTTTTCTCTGTGAATTTCCTTGAGTGGCCCAGCCAGAGCCCAGACCTGAACCTGATTTAACGTCTCTTTAGACTTAAGACTGTGCATTAGGTATTGAGCAAAGGCTGTGAATACTTATGTTTATGTGATTTTGAATTTTTTATTTTTATTTAAAGCTTGTTTCAAATTCCTTTGCTCTGAAGTCTTATCCATTATGGAAAATCCAAGGAAACAGCTTTAGTCTCATCTCTTATCAAAAGAGAACATTTTTATCACTTATACATGTTAGACACAGCACATTATTACAAATATATGAACATTTCCAAAACATTCCCCACTTTAAATGTTGACTGCTTTAAGTGCATTGCTGGCTGTGACATTCTCACTTAGTTAAGACAAGTCCTCTTTCTTTCTCTTTCTCTCTCTCTCTCTCTCTCTCTCTCTCTCTCTCTCTCTCTCTCTCTCTCTATCTCGCAGGATTCCTCCAGTGACGACTTTACTGACACGGAAAGCGAAAGCAACTTCCCGCTCATGATCCCACAGGATCACCTCGGCCTGGCCTTCTTCTCTATGCTCTGCTGTTTCTGGCCTCTAGGCATCGCTGCCTTCTATTTGTCTCAGAAGGTACAAAACTCATCTAACAAGCATATATTTCTCTAAAAAAAATACTTGTCTATATACAAGTGTACACCAACCAGGCATTACTTTATGGCCAAGGATCAGGCATAACGTTAAGACCACCTGCCTAATATTGTGTCGGTCCCCTTTTGCTGTGAAAAACAGTCCTGTAATCAAATTTTGCCTTTTTGAAATTACAACCAGCACCAAATTACTGTCAGAGCAGAACTTTTCTAGCCATCTTTTGTTCTTCTCCAAACTGTTACCACAAAGTTGGAGGCACACAATTGTTATTGAATGCGGTAGCATAACATTTTCCCTTAAGTCGAGCTAAAGTGCACAAAGCCAGCTTCATGGAGAAATGGTTTAGATGGGTTGGAGTGAAAGCGTGGTCTGCTATAGATCCCCAGGCCTCCTCACCCTACATCAGTACCTGACTTTACTTAAACCCTTGTAGCTGAATGAGCACAAATCTCCACAAGCACACTCCTAAATCTAGTGGAACATCTTCCCAGAAAAGTGGGTGCAAATAGGAAATGAATGTGGAACAGGATGTTCAAAAAAAGCACAATGCCAATCTTGTGTCCACAAACTTTTGTCCCTATTGTTTATGTTTCTAGCATGTTCAATTTGGATGAGCCAAAAGTGAATTCTAGCAAAAATGTGGATAAAACGAACATAGTTATTGTTGCATCTAATCAGAAAGAACATACTAATGATTTAAAGCATAGAGACATATAGAACAATGCTGAATATTTTGTCATTAAACTAAAATGGGAAATGGGAAAAGCACATACCCATCGTATTGTCAGGATTCCACTTTTGTCCATATAGTGTAGTTTTAAATAGACAAAAAAAAGGGACTCTTTTTAAACAAACATTGCATCATAAAAACGTGAGATTATGCTTGTAGATGTAATGTTTTAACTTTCCTGGCACATTACTTTTGTGGTTGTATTAAAAACAAAACTATAAATAGGATCTGAATTTCTGAAGTAAGAATCAAATGATGGAATTTATTACAAACAGAAAGCTACAACTATATTAAATACCTTAGTAACGTTTTTTCGATAACAAATCAACTCCAGGCATCTGGCACCGAATTCCATCTGTTCCCAAATGAGATCTGAGAACAGTGAGAGACGCTACACAGGAGAAATAAAGATCGAAATGTTGAATAATGAACACGAGGTGGAAATGGAGCTGGAGTTATAAATCATGCTAGAGGGCAGCTGACACACACACATTATTTTTATTTCTCCAGGAAACAAACAGTACTTTTGTAATAATAATAATAATAATAATAATAATAATAAGCAAAATGAGTAGAAGTTAATTTTAACTGAATATCAGTAAATATTTTAGACACAAGTACACTGCATTTTGACTACCTAGCAAGCGTGCCCACCTGATCATAAGGTTAGTATGTGCTTTCTGAACATCCCATTCCACATGTAATCCCTATTTGCTGTTCTAATAACCTTCACTCTTCTGGGAACATGTTCCACAAGATTTTGGAGTGTGCTTGTGAAGATCTGTGCTCGTTCAGCCACATGCGTTTTAGAAAAGTCAGGTACTGATGTATGGTGAGGTGAGGTGGCCTGGTGTTCAGTAGGGTTGAATCGGAGCATACAGCAGACCAATCTAGATCTTCCACACCAAACAATGTAAAGCATATCTTCATGAAGCTGGCTTTGTGTACAGGAGCATTGCGATGCTCGAACAGTTTGGGGTCTCCTAGATCAAGTGAAGGGAAAATGAAATGCTCCTGCTCCTGCAATGCTCCTGCATACAAAAACATTCTATAAAATTGTGTGTCTACAGCTTTGTGGTAACAGTTTGGGGCAGAACCACAAATAGCTGGAAAAGTCAGGTGTCACAATACTTTTGTTGATAGATTGCGTCCACTTGCAATATCAATAACTTTACTATAGTACGTTTTTTAAAGTAGGAGGTGAAATTGTATGATGAGTCTGAGAGATACACGCAGTGAAAAGTACATTTAAAGCCTTTTGGAATGTTGCTACACTCATAAATACAGTCAAATATAGAGGAAGTTCCTACATTTTTAAATGCATAGGGATTATCCACATAAGAAAAATAGTCTCAATATTTTCTGTCTGAGAAACTGCATTCATTCTCTCAGGTTCACCGTTGAGCACTTTTATTAGCAAATCAGCAGGTAGTTTAAGAAATCTTGGAGAACTTCTTCAATCGAGTTCTAAATCAGTCCGCAGGTGGAATTCCAGAACGTCTTCCATGATTTATATATCTGAAAAGTGCTCTATTATTAAACATTTTTTCCCCTTTCTTTAATGACACCCACAAAATTCATTCAACATTGAACATTTATTTTTGTTTTTTCAAAATGAACGATTGAAAATCTTAAATTTGCTCTTTTCTGTTGGCACACTAATAGAAGATTTAAAATAAACATCTGAGATGAAATCGCTAGCAAAAACATAGGGTGCCTAAACAGGTATATATAATTTATTATTGGAGCTGTGAGAAAGGCGGTAAGGCATTTGGCAGTGATTTGCAACTTTTGGATACAAGCACAGACATGATCATTTAATTCCGCTGACAATACACCTGGATATACGCTTTAAATCACGAGAGATCGTTGTGTTTTACGCTATATTATAATATTAAACATTGGAGTGATCTTGCTGTGGTGCATGTTGAATGGCTGGTGTTCCAGTTAACATGGCTGCTTTACCACTGAAGAACTTTAAACCCTGGAATACACTTGTATATTTTTATTTCAGAATTATAGAAGCCTAAAACTGAATATATCAGTAATAAAAGTATTGGTAATAATTATAGTGGTGGTAGTAATATTGGCAGGAACAGTAGCAGTAGGAGTGGCAGTAGTGAAAGTTCTACTAGTAGTAGTTGTTGTACCAGTAGCAGAACTAATAGAACTAGTGGTAGTATTTTGAGTAGCAGTAACAGTGAAAGTAATAGTAGTAGTAGTAGTGAAAGTAATAGTAGCAGTAGTAGTGATAGTAATAGTAGTAGTGATAGTAATAGTAGTAGTAGTGATAGTAATAGTAGCAGTAGTGGTGATAGTAATAGTAGTAGTGATAGTAATAGTAGTAGTGGTAGTGATAGTAATAGTTGCAGTGTAGTGATAATAGTAGCAGTAGTGGTGATAGTAATAGTAGTAGTGATTGTAATAGTTGTAGTGGTAGTGATAGTAATAGTTGTAGTGTAGTGATAATAGTAGCAGTAGTGGTGATAGTAATAGTAGTAGTGATAGTAATAGTAGTAGTAGTGATAGTAGTAGTAGTGAAAGTAATAGCAGTAGTCGTAGTGATAGTAATAGTAGCAGTAGTAGTGATAGTAATAGTAGCAGTAGTAGTGATAGTAATAGTAGTAGTAGTGATAGTAATATTAGTGGTAGAGATAGTAATAGTAGTGGTAGAGACAGTAATAGTAGCAGTAGTAGTGAAAGTAATAGTAGCAGTAGTAGTGATAGTAATAGTAGTAGTAGTGATAGTAATAGTAGTGGTAGAGATAGTAATAGTAGTGGTAGAGATAGTAATAGTAGTGGTAGAGACAGTAATAGTAGCAGTAGTAGTGAAAGTAATAGTAGCAGTAGTAGTGATAGTAATAGTAGTAGTGAAAGTAATAGTAGTGGTAGTGATAGTAATAGTAGCAGTAGTAGTGATAGTAATAGTAGTAGTAGTGATAGTAATAGTAGTAGTAGTAGTGATAGTAATAGTAGTAGTAGTGATAGTAATAGTAGTAGTAGTGAAAGTAATAGTAGCAGTAGTAGTGATAGTAATAGTAGCAGTAGTAGTGATAGTAATAAGTAATAGTAGTAGTAGTGATAGTAATAGTAGTAGTAGTGAAAGTAATAGTAGTAGTAGTAGTGATAGTAATAGTAGCAGTAGTAGTGATAGTAATAGTAGTAGTAGTGATAGTAATAGTAGTAGTAGTAATAGTAATAGTAGTAGTAGTGAAAGTAATAGTAGCAGTAGTAGTGATAGTAATATATGTTCTTAAAGCCTTGGTCCAAATCTACTTAAAGATTCAACAGAACTACTACTATACAAATAATAATGATAATTATTATTATTATTTAACTCATTGAACAGATTTTTTTCACTGAATTAAAACCAGGTAAAGAGAAATTCTTAAGTTTGTGAGCTTTTCAGAGAGGTGATTATGGCTGAAACAAACTACATTTTGTATGTTTTATGTCTAACTGCCTGGTGGTAGAGACGTGATTAATGCAGGTTGTTTCCTCAAGTTTTACAATAGCAGACAAATACAGAATGAGAAACAAGGTTCAGGTCAACGAACAGGCAGAACTCTGACAGGCTGTGCATAAACAAAGATACTTGGGCAAGACACAAAGGCACAAACCAGAAATGTAGTTTTGGCAAAATTTGGATATTCTTAAAACTAAGTTGAAATAAATGACATCAAGCCTTTCTTCCCTACTTCAAAGCTCTCTGACATGAGCCTTCAAACTGCTGCATAAGCTAACATGTCAGGATGGTAGTATAAGTCCCTGTGTCATACAGCCTGCCTTCTGTATCTCTCTGCTCACCAGATAAAGTCCAGACCTGTGGAAATTCCCATTTACCCATCTCATGGGGTTGGACTGTAGCCTGGTGTTCTGGTCAACCAAGTTCTAGATTTAATTCGATTCATAATGTTCAGTCTGTGATCATAGATTTCCAATGGAGGATGAAGTGCTTTTGGAAGCATTGGCTGTTAATGTGGACAATGAGTTAGAGATAAGAGGTTTCGAGTCCCAGAGGTGATGGAATGTAATTAAACTGAAAACAGATCTAACAAAATAGAGAAATAGGAAGGAAACAAAAAAGAAATGAGGAAACCAGGATACAAGTGTGAGAAAAAAGAATGCAGTAGAAATATAAAATAAAGGAAAAACACATCTGAGGTAAGACAAACATGCATGAAACAAGAAGCAAGAAACAATGTCAAGCCCAGTCACATAAATTATACATATATGTATATGGCAACAAGATTGTTAATCACCTTAAGTGATAACAGCTGCTCGTCACAAAACCATGCAAAGCCACAAGTCCTATTCATCATGTCCATGTTTTTGTCTGCTTTGAGTACAATTCTCTCATACTGACCACTGGATGTTCAACATGGCACCTCATTGTAAAGACTCTCTGAGGATTTAAGAATAAAAATTGTTTGCATGAGTCCTGCTGGAACTGGGGAGCTGCGGTTCATTGAGAGAAACATGGATACCAACATGTACTGTACAATCCGAAGCAGAACATGATGAATGAAATGAATGAATACACCAAGAAAGGGTCAGTAGGAGCAGTCTGAGCTTACGCTATTGAGATAACATCAAGTCTAGGAAACATCCTACTTCAGAAAAAGCCACACAGGGACTCAACAGCACTGAAAATGCGTGTTTGGGACTTTTGCCTCTCATACCTGCTATTTTCGACTTCAAATCATTAAAGGTATCTGCGCCTTCACATCACACCAGAATTACGGTAATTACGGGATGGCAGCTCTGAGATTCGACTCGGAGACTTTCAGCTAATCAGACTTGGAAATGAGTCTTTTCTGTGGAAAAACACACACCACCATAACAGTTTCTTCCCCGAAAGCGTGTGCACACATTTATTCACACACATTCAGACATCCATGGCAAAATCCGGCCAAATGGACACGATGTATGCAAATTACATTTCAACAACGTCATATGCAGCTTGTTTGCTAATCGGGAAAAACATTTTGTTTTAGATCAGTCTTGGATCACATGCTTAATATTTTCTAACTTTAGTTAGGAGTATCGATTGTAGTCACGCAATAAAAAAAATAAAAATACAAAAAAGACATCTGTTATGGTCAACCCTGGACATTCAAATCTTTTTGCTAAAACTCCCAGCTGTTCCCATCTGCTAATTAAAAATGTGGCCTTTTATTAAAGTAGTTTGAAGCTCATAATTGCTAAAGTTTTAAAATGTAAACTATTCTGATGAATCTTTACTTGACAATAAATGTGGGATACACTTTATGGACAAAAGTAGTGGGACAAGGGGTGAAACCCGATATATCGATATTGTTATTTCATTTTATAGATAACAATAATTAGACATAGACATTAGCGGAGGAATGCACTCTAAATGCGCACGAGTCGATTCTCCTAGACTTCATCAAGTGACGTATGATTGCACTCGTTTTGTTTGGATTTTGAGACTCAGTAATGTCAAATCGCACACGATGCATATCGTACGTCCCTAAGTGGGACACCTGATTTTTCCAGCTGTATGGTTCTTACCACAAAATTGGAGGCACACAATTGTATGGGATGTCTTTGGATGTTTCAGGGAGGCGATGCAGAGGGGCCAGATTATTCTTTCAGGAATCATGGTTGACTGGGTGAGTGAGGACTGGATGGGAGGACTCAAATGCAGGATCTGACAGGGGGGTATGAAGAAAACAGGCTTTATTAAAATAGCAAACAAAGCAAAGTGGCAAAGGCAAAAAACAAAGTCTAAAAAACAGTCCAGGGCCTAAACACAGGCAAACAGAACAATGAGGGGCAAAGCAAAAACACTAACCAAAAACCAGTCCAGAGTTCAAAAGCGGAGATCAGGAACAGGAATCCAGAGCAGGCTGGGTGGCAAGAGTATTCTCAGAGACTAGGAAGCCGGAGAGATAATCCGGCCCCGAGGTTTACACAACATTTTCCCTATCATTTTAAACAAGATTGGAAACTCATTCCAGGTGTAAAGAATAATAAACCAACATGGCTACCATTGCAATTCCATCTGGACTGCAGCTCATTGGAACCAAATTCATCATACAACAAAACAAATGACCTGAAGCATACATTTAAGCTCTGAAAGCGTTATTTAGAGAGCAAAAGGTTGGCTAATGTGTTCTCAATCACAGAACAGCCTGCCCAGTCACTGCACCTAAATCCTATTGAACTGCTCTGGGATGAACTGAATCGCAAGGTCAGAAGGAAATCTCCAACCAGTAAAGAACATCTTTGTCAAATATTTCAGCTGAATGTTTGGAGAAAGGAATTTGTCTGTACATTAATAAATTTGTTTGTCTCTGAAATGAAAAAAAGAGTTACAGGTGCTGTACCTGAGCATTACCTTTTCCAGGATAGATGGAGTTGATTTAGATGACAAAGGAGATACTTTATTATAGGAATCTTTGCGTACTGCAGCATACTACAACATTTTAGGGCCAGGGAGGCTCGTCTCAAGTGGCTTATCCATCTTCAGACTCGTACCGAGAGCTATACCTTAAATTGTATCGTGTAAGCATGAGAAGGTCACAGAGGACAAATCAGTGGCAGGCTTGATAGTTTCTTTCTACCTTGATGAACTTGATTGGATGCTAAGACGCAATCAGTGGAGGCTAAACTGAGCCATTTAAATGATATACTGTATCATTAATGATATACTGTGTCGTTGACTGTAGCTAAGAGAAAAAGAAAACTATATTGACAAAGGTTTGTGGACACCTGGTTCCACATTTAGTCCCAATTTGCTCTTATAAGTTTCTTATAAAATTCCAGTAGATTTTGGAGTGTGCTTGTGAAGATTTGTGCACATTCAGACAAAGGGTGTTAGTAAAGTCAGGTACAGATGGAGGTGAGGTGAGGAGGCCTGGGATGCAGTCAGGGTTCCAATTGATCCTAAAGTGTTTAATAGGGTTGAGGTCAAAGCTTTATAGCAGGAGATCTTCCACTCCAACTTATGAAAAGCGTATCTTCATGGAGCTGGCTTTGTGCACAGGGGCATCGTCATGCTGGAACAAGTTTGGGTCTCCTAGTTCGAGTGAAGGGAAATTTCATGCTGCCATTTGCATCCAATGACACCCTGAACAATTGTGTCCCTCAGACTTTGCAAAAACGGTTTGGAAAAGAACCACATAAGGCTGTAAAAATCTGTCCCAACACTTTCGTCTGTATAGTCTACAAATACTAATCTCCTCATGTAATTCTGGGCTGATTCTTCCCCTTTCTCAGAATCTTCCTTAACCCATGAGGTGAGATTTTGCATGGAGCTTCAGAGCAAATGACTTATCTCGTATTTCTTCCATCCTCTGATTATCATGGAAACAGAGGTCTATTTCTCATTAAGCTTCTTGCTGATGGTCTTGTAGCCCATTCCAGCCTTGTGCAGGTGTACAATCCTGTCCATGACATCCTTTGACAGCTCTTTGGTCTTGCCCATGGTGGGGGAGAGGTTTGAATAGAAGAGGTTGATTCTGTGACTGGTGTCTTTTAAACACACAATGAGTTGATATTTGGAATTATTTCTTAAAGGTACAGGACCAATTTGGGTGCATGGGGTCAGAAGTGTTCCTGGTTGGTAGTGAATCAAATACTTATTTAATTTGATCAAATACAAATAAATTTATATATAATATTAATTATTTATTTTCTTGTTTTTTTTTGGCTTTTCATTCCTTTATAAGGGGTAAACTCAGTAAAGAAAATCAGCAGGGGATCAAATAATAACTTTTCCCCACTGTAAAAATGTCTTAACACGTGAACTAACGATTGTTCTAATCTAAACGTTTTTGTTATATCCAGACGAACAAAGCGTGGGCGCAGGGCGACTTCCAGACAGCGAGCAAAGCATCTCGACACACTCTGTGGCTCTCCATCATCTCCATCATCTTCGGCATCATCACCTACATCTGCGCCGTCGCAGCGCTGATCTCCTACCTTTCCGGCAAGCCGCCTTAAAGTGTGCTCTGTGTTTCAGGCCCCTCCCCCTTTTTACCTCCCGTAAGACACGATGAGATTCTGCGCATACACTCACACAGATCTGTACTATGTATTAACACTGGGCTTTTATTCTAATTAACCTTCCCGGATCGAACCCGTCTGGACCTGTATAGGGATGGACGCTAATACGACAGATGGGGAATTGATCTCTGGACACATCTAACCGAAGAAGGAAAAAAATTTGCTAGTTTCTCTGGAACCCCTTACAGCAGTGCAGCAATGGCACAATGCCACGGAGCAAAAACAGCTTGCGTAGATAAGAGCGCTCCCAAATGATTTCTGAGACCTGAGGGTTTGTTTAAAGGACTTGACAAGGACTGAAACTTTCTGCAGGTCAAATTTCTCCTGTTCCTGTAAAACACTGACACGATTTACATCTGGATTGAATTCACATGGCTGTAACACACACACACACTAAAATTTTGTGATCTTCTACGTCTCGAATTCGTTCAACTCTTTACTTTTAGTTTACATCTTATCCTGGTAAAGTGTTCGGTGTATCTGGAAAACATGGACACTAACTCACACAATCATTCACATCTTTTTGAGGAATCTTCAAATCCACCTGAATGCTTCCGTGTAACCTGTGTAACATAGACACAGGAACCAACACACCGACTGTAAGTCGAATTGAGGATCATGGGACCCTGGGACCCGGCGCTGCGAGGTAGCCGTGCTACTCGACGCATCATAATGCCATCCTTTCTCAGATTCAATCCGTGCCAAAAAATTTCTCTGTCCTAAAAGGGCCATTAAGGACAACAGATGGACCAGCGGACAGACTTTATGCAGCAGGTGTAACAACATCTGTTTAGTTGGACAGCAAGTTATGTGGCGGCCTGGGAAAACCCTTGACGCGTTTTGCGGTATACTTCTGAAAAAACACCGATTTTGTCTTTTCAGTGCATCTTGAGCATAAAATTACCCCCAAAAATAAAATGCATTAATGCCTGCATTTCTTAGAGGTCGACTGATCTGGGTTTTTCTCCAGCCAAACGCACAGACACTTGCCATTAGTGGACATGATTGAAAAAAAAGCTACACGAATCCTTTAGTAATGATTGTGGCAGGTGTAAAACACTGCTCGCTTCTAATATTCACAATTATAGCTTTTCCAATTTTTTAAGACTACCGCCACCTGCTGGTATGGGAGTTATATTATCTCTCACGCAAAACTTGTGTGCACAGTTTGGGGTGTCAGATGCGCCTGCCTAATAATCAGCTTCATTTGGAACACGATCGGACCATGTCGGTTAATTAGAAAATCAATTTATCGGCCGGCTGATCAATCGGTGGACCTCTTATCATTTATACAAAAACAACATTTCAGAATCATTTGAACAAATCCGGAGTTTACAATGGGAAACGAGTTCTCGGTTCGATTATCAGCATCATTCGTGTTTATTCTCTGTTTTGTCACCTGGAATAAATATCATTCGCAATCCCCTTTCAATAATCACTGATTAATTCATTCCTGTCGACCAGATATGATGTTGTTTTATTGGGTGGTTTAAACTCCGTAAAGACCCCTGCCTGGTTTTCTGTTTTAATGATGCTATCATTGTGCAGGATGAAGCATGAAATAGAAGGATGAAATAGAAACTTGCTCTGAAAGTGACTCGCCAGTGAGGGTTTGGTTTAGACAGACGTGCACTAACCGGATCTTTACCCACAATGTGTTTTTTGCAACAGAAACCCAAGGACAGAATGTAGCCTAAATTAAAAAAAAAAATTTCACATGATTTTTGAATGAAAAATACTGTATGTTTATAGACAAAGTGAATTATTGGCAGAGTTTCATCATTTCTGCATTTTTTGCTGCAGTGAAATTTTTCCTGGACCGCCACATAAATGTGACCCACTTTCAGTATGCCATTAAGAGATGCCTCTCCACAATCCTGCCTAATAATAACTGCACTGATAACACAACGGTTTTCAGCGCTCGTCAGTGTCACCTCAGATAGTGACTTAATGAGCGGTTGAGGGTTAAAGATGTTGGCAATCAAGGGATTTGAACTCGTGACAAAAACTTTCCAGGTCGACTTTTTCCTCACTTCACCATCAATGTTACTTTACTTATCTCCTTCTACAGCATTACCGTGTCTTTTTTCCTGCTTGGGTGCACACCAGGCTTTGTCCCTTCGATTACAGGCATGCAGTGAGATTATGAATTGAATGAGTGTTTTGGGTTTGAGATTTTACACCAAGTTTGTCCTTCTATCATAAAGACAAATACACAAATACAACTACTGTATATGCATGGAAATTGTGCACCGAGACCATTTTATATATATATATATATATATATATATATATAAAACCCTGTACCTCTAAGAACAGCCTCAGCGTGCGTGGGTGTTTGCTTTCGCCTCAGAAATCTCTGTCAGGTTCCAGAAAATGGCCCTGCTTGAATGAAGCGAGCCAAACAGAAGGGGGTTTCGAATGAAGCCACTAATAAAAAGAAGAGCTGAGTGCAAACATATTGTTTGTTATAGTTTTATGCGAGGCGTCTATTGTGATGTTTTTCTGTTCTGTTGTTCGTGAGGTTTTTTCGTCTTCTACACTGCTCTACAGCTCACAAATCCTATGATTCACCCTCATGTGTTTGGTTATATAATTACCAGGAAGACAGGACTTATCATTTACGGCATAAGTGTGGAGGTGGAATTCTCTGCACTGTCAGAGAATACGCAATCTATTTCACTAGGATAGAGGATACACTCGAGTCATACTATTATAACCAACTGAAAACATTTTATCCATTACTAAATCTAGTAAATATCTAGTAAATATCTGGAAGGACAAATTTACCTGATTAATAGTCAGTTATGGCATTGTGGGCTAGTATGAGTTATTAGTCTAAAATAATGAAGATGCCAAAATCCCAATTTCTCTCCTAAGGACAAACAGGTGTGAAGGTATCTTGGTATGACGGTATCTTGGATCCCATCCCGAGGCATCCTGAGGCTTATGAAGATTGTGGACCTTTAAAGAAGTAGATGCCGACCCTGCAAACATCCCGAACCATCTAGAGACGTACCAGCACCAATTGGAGTTTTGACGTTGGACCTCTTTGAGCGTTTAAAGGCTTGAAGGCATGGAGAAGCTGGTGTTGGATCTGTGATGATCGCAAATGTTGAAATATTTTATGAGATTATAATCTTACACTCCAGTGCTCATGTTAGTTCTCACTCTCTAGTGTTCTGTATTGTTTAAAGACTATAATCACACTCTTGATGTCACCCAGATGAGGATGGGTTCCCCTTTTGAGTCTGGTTCCTCTCAAGGTTTCTTCCTCATAACATCTAAGGGAGTTTTTCCTTGCTGCAGTCACCATGGCTGCTCATCAGGAGTAAATACACATCATTCACCTTAACTGTTTAAATTCTGTAAAGCTGCTTTAAGACTATGTCTGTTGTGAAAAGCGCTTTAGAAATAAAACGTGTAATTTTGCTGAAATTTGTGGTGAGGCCGCAGTAGAGCTTTTCATCTGATGACTCTTCTATGAAGGCCATATGTGTGCAACTATAGAGTCTGCCAAATCTTCCTGGAAGTCTTTTGCAGCCAAACGGGGGTTCTGATTTGCTTTTCTAATAATCCTACGAGCAGTTCTCTGTGATAGTTTTCTTGGTTCTCCAGACCTTATCTTGACCTCCACTGTTGCTGTTAACTACCATTTCTTAATTACATTCCAAACTGAGGAATTCGGTACATGAAAACACTTTGCTATCTTCTAATAGACTTCTCTTGCTTTGTGCGCATCAATCATTTTAATTTTTAGAGTTCTAGGCAACTGCTTAGAGGAATCCATGGCTGCTGAATGTTGGGAAGGTTAGGAGTCTGGGTATTTATAAAGCTTTGATATTTCCATCACCTGGCCTTTTCTAACAATGTCTGTGAACAAGCCGTGACCCTAATAGGCTAATTAAGTTCTGAAACCTTGGTCAGTTATCTAAAAGCTTAAGTCTCCTGTGGTTTTCATTCATTTGCAGGTTCCTGCTTTCCCTTTTCCACACTAAAATTGTAGAAAACACAATACATTAAAATATTGCTTAAAATATTGCAAAAGAGTGTCTTTAACAGACATTTTGACCAGGAGTGACCAAACTTCCGCATGCCATCGTATACACTATATGGACAAAGGTTTGTGCACACTTGAACATGAATATCTCAATCCATATTTATTGTACATTTGCTGTCATCATTTCCTTCTGAGAAGATACTCCACTACATCTTTGGAGTGTGTTTGTGGAGATTTGGGGTTAATTCAGTCTTAAGGGTGTTAGTAGTCAGGTTCTGATGTAGGTGAGTCGAGGAAGCCTGGGGTGCTGTCAGAGTTCCGATTCATCCCAAAGATTTTCAGTAGGGTTGAGATCAGAGCCTCGAGGTCTAATAAACGGAATTTTAGGCCACATTATCCAAACACGTGGCATAAAATCCCCTTTATTGGTGTTTTATTGGGGGTAAAAAAAAAATAATAGTGGATGGAAAAGTCAGGTTTCCTAAAACCTTTGTCCCTGTCCATGGGGAAGAGGTAGCTTAGTGATTATGATCCAAAACACAGCTGCACGGCTTGCGTTTAATCAGCCCAAGTTCTCCCACACCACCCCTCTGCTGTGCTCCCTTCACTGTCTTCCAGTATCTGCACCTATCAGATTCAAAACACTAATGCTTGACTACAAGGCCAAAAATGGACCAGCACCAGCTTACCTCAGTGACCTCATCACATCTCGCACTGCACCACGCTGTCTGAGATCCTCCAGCACTGCTCAACTGGTACCACCTTCTCTCAGAATGAGAGGTAAGTACACTTCAAGGCTCTTCTCTGTTCTGGCACTAAGGTGGTGGAACGAAACTCCCCTAGATGTCCGTACAGCGGAGTCCCTGGCTATCTTCAAATAATGGTTGAAGACCTACCTCTTCCTGAAACACTTAAATTAGCACTTTCCAAGTTTTTAGAATTCAAGGGTTATATTTTATAAGTTTGTAATCTTGTGTACCAGTGTAGATTTATTCATTACCAAAGACTCAAAGCACTTTTGTACGTCAATCTGGATAAGGGCGTCTGCTAAATGCTGCAAATGTAAATGATTAAGGCACTGGACTTTGGATCTGAAGGTCATGATTTCGACCCCATAGTTGCTCAGATTTATGAATAGGATACATGTTTTTCCAGAACCTTTTTTGAGACTTGTTTTGCTTTGTCTTTACTCTCAGTCCCTACACTTTAGACTTATAGATTTAATGACATCATCCCAATAAAGTCCATTTCCAGGTTTGTAAACGCTACAAAACAGTAGATGTGATAATCCTAGGACATTCTCTCAGCTGCTACTAAGAACAATTTTCAAACCAAACACAAAAATAATGTCCTGTCAGAGCTGTACTCATCTTCTAATGACTCAGAGTAAAATGGCAACCGTCGCGAGAGATTAAGTCCGGAAAGCAGCGTCCGAGCAGATACGTTCAGACCCGTGTTCCCGCTGAGCTCAGAGGAAATGGGCCAGATCACAGTATGGAGCAGTGCGCTACATCCACAGCTACCGGAGCAACCCCAGTCTGGAGACGAGAGATAACACAGACGCCGCTGTGCTCGCCGAGAATGCAAGTGGCTACACGCTGACGTTCCACGCTTCGGTAAAAAGGTCAAGGTGCTTCGTGTGGACGTCTCCAGGAGCTTGGAGATGTTCCTGAATCTGATATGTACACTGTATGATTTCCAAATGTACATAATACATTATGAAGGTCATTTAGAAAATCCTTGGTCCTAATCAACCACCCAGAATGAAAATGTATAAACCTTCCATCTTCAATCTGGTTTCTGGGATGATCAGTGGTACCATGTCATCTTTTGTCCTTTTGGCTGAACATGAGTCTAAACTTTTCCTTTTTTTTCAGCATTAACTAGAAAATACAGACTTTAGTGCAAAGCTGCTTTTTTTTTTTTTTTTTTTACATCTCAATTATATGCCAAGTGCATTTGAAACACCATAAAGTAAAAATATAAATAAACAAATAACTTTATTCTTGCAACTTTTTCCCCAGTAAGTTAAAAGTCAAACATTACATTTCAGAAGTACATTTATTATAAAAATGTAATCAGAAAAAAAAACAAACAAGGGAAGGTCATAACACTTTGGAATATCGTCGCTTCACGGAATCCCTATAAAACTGGAAGATCCGCTCAGACGCCTTCTGGCTGACAGCGATACACCGCTGCATCTGTGTGGAAAAGACGGGATTTAAAATAAAACAAATTTCCAAAAAATATAAACATACTCTAATTGCCAAAAGTATTGGGTCACCTGACCTTTCCTGCTATATGTGGTTCTTTTCCAAACTGTTACCACAAAGCTGGAGGCACTCAACTGTACAGGACGTCTTTACATCCGCTGTAATAAACGTTTACATTCGCCTGAACTTGGAAACCCAAAACCTGTTCCAGCATGGTGATGTGCACAGAGTGAGCTCCTTGAAGATCTGCTTTAAATGCTTTGGAGAGGAAGATCTCAAGTGGCCTGCTATATGTAGGGAGGAGACCTCTGATCTCCTCCCTACTGAACACCTTTGGGGTGAAGGTGAATGCTGACTGCATCCCACATACATCAATACCTGCCTTTCGTAATACCCTTGTGGCTAATGAACACAAATATCCAGAAGCACACTCCATTATCTAGCAAAACATTTTTCCTGGAGAGTGGAGGGAATTATAAAAGTAAATTGGGACTAAATGTGGAATACACTGCTCAAAATATGGTCAATATGGGGTTTAAAAGATGTACTTCATCGTATATTCAAGATAAAAATAAATAATAGTAAATTTTGAGAAAAACTTATCCAAAAAAAACAAAAAAAGGACACCAGACCAAAGCTTGGTATGTGCTTTTTACATCCTGTTTCACATTTACTCCCCATTTAGTGTTAGAATAATTCTGGGAAGTTGTTTCATTAGATTTTGGAGTGTGCTTGCGGAAATTTGGGCTCAATCAGCTACAAGGGTGAGTAAAGGCAGGTACTGATGTAGATGATGTGAGGAGGCCTGGGGTGCAGTCGGCATTCCAATTCATCCCAAAAATGTTCGAAAAAGGGTTCGAGGTCAGAGCTCCATAGCAGACCACTCAAGATCTTCTATTACAACCCACGTAAACTATAAGTTCATGGAGCTTATTTGGTGCACAGGGGGAACTGTCATGCTGGAACAAGATGGGTTAGATTGTAAATTGTATGTTACCGACTCCTATACATTTGTGAGCCTCCATAATAGTAGGAAAAGGCAGGTGTCCGAATACTTTTGTCATTATAATGCACTTAATGGGAAACCCTGGAGTTTTTCCCCAAACAGCCGACATTTTCACTGCTGATCTGCTGCTCGGTGTGTTTTGCAGACGCAGAACAGCAAAGGGAACAACGCTATATTTTCACTTATTAAACCTTTTTGAATGAAACCAAAGGCACGAAGTAAGCACTATTTTTAAGCAGGAAGGATGAAGATGAGATGAGATGAGAGAGCACCGCTAGGAACATAACTAATATGAGGCTAGAATGGAGGGGGTGTGGCTTCCAGGGTGTCCGTTAACATGCGAATGCTCACAGCACTGTTGCAAGTCCATGAATCATTGCAGATTTACATGTCGAGTGTAAATATAATTTTATTTATCTGAGGAGGGAAAGAAAATGCACCAGAAATAAAAACCGTGATGCTTAATGATGATCCATGCTCGCTCACCTCCTTCACTGAGAAAGAGCCTTTTGTCGATGACATCAGGATGTTGTGCTCTTTACTGTCGATTGCAAAAGTCATTAGTGCTCGACTTTCCTGGAATAATAATAAAAAAAATAATAAATCTGTTATAACATATTGCCTTGAAATAAAAGCATAGGATCCGAGAGTGAAGGAAAAGACTCGCACCTTCTCCTGCTGAGCCGTGGGGTCTGTGATGATTCGGCTCTCGGGGTCGATGGCGCATGTGACTCCGCAGAATAGGCGGCTCATGGGAAGTCCAGCGTCCATCAGCGCCATGCATGCGGCATTCAGACAGCACGCTAACAACTAAACACCAGATAAGGACTGATACACACAGGTTTGGGTCTTGACCTATCCCAGTGGAACATCTTTCCAGAAGAGATTAGAGAATATTAAGAGCAAATTGGGACTAAACGTAGAATCGATCAAGAAGCACAACTTTTAATCAGGTGTCCGCAAACATAGTGTACGTGTATGGAGTACATAACAGAAAATTATACACTACACCTCCCACCGTCCAAACTGATTCTAAAGAACGTGCTGCATGTTCCTCTACTCCATGTACTATTTATATTTCACTGCAGCAGATCAACCACATAAACACGACACGCTGAGGCATTAAGATCGGAAGGATACCGAGCCGTCATCGTGCACCACCTGCAGGACGAGCGTGAGCGAGGAGCGAGGATGAAGAGTGGACAGCAAAGCGGCCTCACACGTCTCCCGCACACACTGCTCTCTCGTGCGCTCCCGGACACCTGAGGACGTGGGGAATGAGAGCGTTTACTGAACAATCATCGGAATGAAGCCTGGATGTGACTGCCACCATGAGATGGAAAGGTGTAATCGCATTCATGACACACAAATTCCTCCAAACTGCAGACTTTAGGAGGCCATGGCAGTGTCTGGAATCGCTTACAGGTTGGTTCGTACAAAAAGTGCTTTGAGTCTCTATCAATGAAAAAATCCACACTGGTTCATTGATTACGAGTTACACTAGAACTTAAAACACCACTCTGTTAAGAGGAACTATAGCACCTTTTAAAAAAAATATAAATAAGACTAAACAAATAGGGAAAAAAGTGCTAGTATTGGTGTTTCAGGGAAATATAAAAGGTAGGACAGAAATGTTGCACTTACCCTGTATTAACATCTCTGGTATATTGTAAAACAGTACAATACAGTACACTTGTTTCTGTCACATTTGTTCACCATTATCTTAATTATATATAAAAAAAATAAAAATATATAATTTATTTAAGAAAAAAACAGGCTACTGTGAGTCACTTAAAAAAACCCATACACGTCATAATTACCAAGTATATGAACATACTTTATGCACAGAACATTGTTTCTGTCAGTCTCTATGTCCTCGAGCTGACTCCAGATATATAGACATAAAATCTTGTCCATTTTGCTAATTTGCTAATTTTGCTTTATTTTTCTCAGGGAAAGATTTTTTTGTGCTGTACAATAGTACAATTGAAATCATTGTGGGTTGAACCAATGCAGGGAATAAAGTTGTTCATTCGGAATTCGGAGCAAATGATATGCTGAATACAACGAGTTTTGAGATGACCACCTGAAATACAAGGATATATACATTTCTTGTAAACAGAGCTCGTTTCGAGACTGACTCGAAGACTGTTTGAAAGAAAGTACTTTACTAAAGAAAGTACTCAGAACCAGTAGGTTCAGGAACAGCTTTTCTCCATCCACCATCACTCTACTGAACTCTACACTACACCACTGGATCACTACAAAACAAAACTGTATATAACCTCTGTACTATACATGTACATATTACATAGTATATCTTTTTTTACTCCTCATTACATTTGCACTATTTTTTATCTATATGTATCTTTATATCCCTACTGTACATTCTGCCCAACATTTTACATTCATTTATGTGTATATAATGTGTGTGTATATACATATATATTAGTAGACTGTTTATTCAGCTTGTTAACTTCTTAAATGCCATAAACTTGTATCCTTCACTTCTGCACATTCCCTTCAATTTCATAGCCTTAGAACCATTTCTGTACTTCTTAATGATGTCCACACATCTCTGCACTGTTATGGCCTTTGTATTTATTCACTGTACATATGCTTATATGCATATGCTACATATTTTCTGCACTTCGCCACGTCATTTCAAACGCCTCTGTGCACGGTATGTTGTTTTTAATGTCATAAATAATTACAGATTCAATGCTACTAAACAAGTGCTGTTTAATTAAGGTTTTAAAAAATGAGGTCATATTCTTTGCTTCAGTTCGAATGATTTATTTATTTATTTGCTTATTGTACTACTTTTTTTGCTGATAGTTTTAAGCTAAAATATATATTAAGATGCTGTCGGGTATGATATTTTTGTAATAATTTTCTGCCCATTTTCTGCATGTAAAAACATGTGTGTGAAACATATTTCCACTAAACGAATGGGTGAAACTTAGAAAGCAGTAGATTCAGAAGATTAATGTAGATCTGCAAAAATGCATTTCTTTCTTTTTAATCAGTTACAGTTTGGTTAAATCTACTTAGATCTGAATGCAAATGGACCAAATGTGATCCATGAATGTGAACACAAACACACATACTGTATATATACATACTTGGCATGCCAGCTTTGGGTTGGATCAGGACCTCCAAAGTGGCTCGATCATAGATCTCCTTGTTCACTTTGACCTCAGCTGGTCCGTAAACCCCTGCCAACACACTGGTGTCTCCTGTCAAAACCGGAAATGATTCCCACACAGCAGTTTTATATCATGTACACAATCCTGGACTAATAAACGCTATCTGTGCTGTTACAAAGGCTTTTTTTCGACTCGTATTAGACCCTAGCTTTGTCATATTTGAGCAAATAAGAAGAATAAACCTTGCACAAACGTAGCTGAACCGTCAGGCTTGGATAATAAACTCTGTTCGCTTCCGAACTCCCTCAGAATGGGATTACTGCCGTCCAACTCCATCACGGCGTGCTCCATCACAACAAGAGGCGTCGCGTCTTTCAGTCGTCATCGTTTTCCGGGCGCTCATTGATGACGACATGGACGTTGACCTCAGGATTGAAGTAATGATTGCAGAAAAAGTTTTAAGATGCACTAAATGTTTAATTTTACGATGTTCAATCACGATTTTTTTTTGCGTTTATTGTAGATTAAATCGCAAGAGCAATTATTTCTATAATGCTATTAAAAAATGAAGATTATATAGTAATTTTATATATTCACATAAACCATTTACATGCAATTTGTTTAACACAAACATTAATATTCGCTCACTAACTCATTATTACATTTACTGCTGATCAATGATTTATTAATGATGATTATCATCATCGTAATCATCATCAACATTCTTATTTTTATCATTAGTATCATTATTATTATCATCAACATTCTTATTTTTATCATTAGTATCATTATTATTATCATCATCAACATTCTTATTTTTATCATTAGTATCATTATTATTATCATCATAATCAACATTCTTATTTTTATCATTAGTATCATTATTATCATCATCATAATCAACATTCTTATTTTTATCATTAGTATCATTATTATTATCATCATAATCAACATTCTTATTTTTATCATTAGTATCATTATCATCATCATCATCATCAACATTCTTATTTTTATCATTAGTATCATTATTATCATCATCATCATTCCTATTTGTATCATTAGTATCATTATTATCATCATCATCATCAACATTCTTATTTTTATCATCAGTATTATTATTATCTTCATCATCAACATTCTTATTTTTAATATTAGCAACAACAAAAGGCATTGCTAAAGAATTGCATCTTTGTTCGTATATTTTTATCAAATAATTTATCTTTCTCATACAAAGATGTTTTTGGTATCAGGACTTTGATATAAGCAAAAAAAAAAAATCTATATTCTTTTGATTAACCTATTTATTTTGATTACACATACTCTATGTGAATTTCGGTGTACTGAGTCGTATAGTTTTGTGTGTTCATCTTGAGCACTCTGTGATTAGTACAGACCCGGGGTATTTTAATATTGCATGATGCGTCATAGTGTATATATCTGACTTTATTACATGATATAAACATGCAAGGAAATGGATAACATAGCAGTGTGTAGCAGTCTGTGAAGTGTTGAGCCAGCAGGATTAGTAACCATCGTTAAAATCCAGCTGTGAAGCACCCTGGATTATTATAACTGATGAATATAACTGCAATAACCAATGACAGGAAAGAATTACTAAATATGCACCGCTCAGTGATGTGAAGAACACTGATTATCCCTTTATTATGGCACCTGTTAGCGGGTGGGGTTAATGTTAATGTGTTAGAAGTAGGAAAAATGGGCAAAAGTAAGGATTAAAGGGAGTTTGACAAGAACCAACATGTGATGTCTAGACGACTGGGTCAGAGCATCTCCAAAACTGCAGCTCTTGTGGGATGTTTCCCGTCTGCAGAGGTCCGTATCTATCAAATGTGTTCCAAAGAAGGAACAATGGTGAACCAGTGGCAGGGTCAAAGCATGTACTTGAGTTAAAGTAGAGAAACAGTAGGTAAAATTTGACGTCAGTAAAAGTAAAAGTACTCCATTTAAACTTTTTCTTACAAAGTACAAAACCTTTTGCCTTCAAATGTACTTAAGTATCCAAAATACTATGATGTATAATGGCAATAATGTTTTATTATCATTTTTATCATTAAACAATTTGCTTAATCAACTCAGATTATGTAAAAAGACTAATGTTACTCTTAGCACACCGATCTATTAATAGAATGATATTAATGAGTTTAACACTGATTGATATCTAATAAATTATAACGAGCCCAGAATTGTAGCCATAAGATACATACAACAACTATATCCTTATAATATATGTCTTTTAAATGTGACTTTTAAGCTGCACTGAAGATTCCCCTCACTGAACTCAGCTCAGGACCTGTTCAGTACAATCACAGAAAACCTTTATGACATCACCTCAATTAAAGTTATCCAAACCAATAAGTGATGTTTAACTACAACTCAAATAGACTAGATGTAATTGTTTTATTGTTTGGACATGTGCAGAGGAGGGACATGGGGTATATCGGTAAGAGAATTCTGAGGATGGAGCCACCAGGAAGGAGGAAACGTGGAAGACCAAAAAGGAGGTTAATAGATGTGGTGAAGTGAAGCTATGCAGGTAGTTGGTTTGAAAGAGGCAGATGTAGAGGACAGGGGGGTATGGAGACGGATGATCCGCTGTGGCGCCCCCTAATGGGAGCAGCTGAAAGAGAAAGAAGGCTGTAATTTTGTTGCTACACACATTATAATAAACTACATACTATAAAGCAAAAACTAAAATTGCTTAAGGTCCAGTAAATAAATCCTCCTCACCAGCTGAGGTCTGGAAAATTATATATGTAAAAAACCTGAAACCTTTTTTTTGCCAGACTAAAGAAATAAGTGTGGACAATTTAATTGGACACATTACACATGAATAAATAAAAGAAAAAGCTAAAGTGATTTTGTTTCTGCTGAACTGAGATTACAGATCATAAGTAATAAACGCATGCCTCACTGGTTAAAATTTTTTTTTTACAAAACAGAAATCTCATATCACATTTAAACTTCACATAATTTAATGTATCTAATGTTTAACGTTGCTTTCTTCCACGCTTCAAAGTATATAAAATATCATTAGCAATATCATTCAGAAACACAAACAGGCAAAAATAAATTGCCAATGTTGGAACAATAAAAAAAAAGTGCAACAAACCCTTCATCTGTTCATTTGTACAGTTCCAAATAAACGTAAATGAAATAAAATCTATAAAGGGCTTATTATTATTTTCCAAAAATCCACTGTATTCTCAGTGAACGCTCATTGTTGACTGCTGAGGGTGAGTTTCTTTAAAGTTTCTATGTTTAGTTTCGTAATGGCCTTCAATGTTTCTATTTGTGACCACCGTAACAGACTCCGAGCAAATGAGACACGCAGGCCTCGTAGACCTCGATGCATCGCTCTGTGCTGTCTTCACTCCATGTCTGATCGTAGCAACAGTGAGCATCGTAACTGTGTCTTGATGTTCATGATATAAATAAGATTTTATTAGAAAATATTTATTTATTTCATTACGTGAAAAGGATGTGCGATCCGGATTAGGAATGGAATCCGTCAGTCAGTGACCTCTGGTATAAACTATGATGTTATGCAGCTAAAATAAATAGTGTTGCTTTATGCGTAAAATCATAGCAGGCAACACAGTATAACCTAAATGATATTCAGTTTTTAGTCCATTTCATTAAATGCATTACTGTAGATGAGTGATAGAGCTTCATACACCTTTATCTTTTGCACAATTCCCCACTACTTATTTCCTCTATTTTTTTTCTGAATTGGGCTCCTGAGGGTTTAGACCAGGGAGGGGCAAACATTTTGACTCACGGGCCACAATGGGTTCTAAACAAATAGGGGCCGGCCTAGGATATACAGAATATATACACCTGTAATCAGAAATATTCAAATACGGTAATGCGAACAAGGTCAATGTATCTAAAGTGCGACATCTTTTGGGGAAACGTGGGCATTACAATTTTTTGCGTGTCGTCCTCCTGGAAGGTGCACATGTCGTCTCTGGCGCCGTTGCCAAGCAGCAATCAAAACAAGTTTAAAACAGCGCGCGCTTTAATCTGATTGGTGGCTTGCTATGTGTTTGACCAGTTAAGGTTTTATTCGCTCATAAATACATTTTCTTTGCTAAATGTATTTGAGTAAAAAGTAAGATATTTGACTTTGAAATGTAGTGAAGTTTAAGTCAAAGTCTCCCCAAACGGAAAAACTTGATTAAAGTACAGATATGCAAAAAAAAAAAAAAGACTTAATTACAGTAACCGTGACAACAGCAGGACATCGGCAGCTCAACTGTGACGTCAGAACTTGAACCCTATAAAACCCAGCTTATTTACTGAACACACATCACACTGTACACACAGAGTAAGCGAAGAGCAACAGTCAGAAAGTATTACTACTAGGGATACTTTGCATGACTTGTTCAAAATGGTAAGTTAGAAGTAGATAATTTCTGTAACTAACATAGTATTTTAGTCTTTATTTCTTAATATACGCTGTTCTTGATGAAAAACAAACAACTTTATTCATTTCTACAGTTGCTGAATCAGGTAGATCTTATTTCAAGATCTGTTATAAACAAACCCCAATTCCACCTCATGCATAATCCAGTTATAAACCATCCCCAATCCTCCCACATGCATAACCCTGTTATGCCACCCCAATCCTTCTACATGCATAACTCTGTTATGCCACCCCAATCCTACCAAATGGCCCACCACTTCCTGCCACATCAATTCTATGGGGCACAGATGATTCCAATGCAACCCCTGTCCTTCATCCCACTGGTCCAGGTAAAACACGCTATTCAAGTCTATTCGATAAATCGATATTTAGATATAAAGATATTTATCTTTCAATTAATAAATTAGTAGAAAGACTATAAAGATATAATAATTTCGTCAGCGATTTTGATCTTTGTAAAATGTCTACTGCATTTTTCAAGACGAGTTTTTTTTATTTATTAATTTATTTTATAATTTTTTATCATATTAATCATAGCATGACTCTATTTGTTTAGCAACACAATCCAGCAGAGATACCTGGGACCTTTTTCCATGCTAACGGTTACATGAATGGTAAGTAGCATAAATACATTTTCTCTATATAATTCTGCACAGTAGGTGATTTGGGACATTCCATGAGAAATTACCAGAATGTGCTACAGTTGGTTGTTTTTATGTTGTTTCAGCAGAAGAGTTTTATTTCACTCCTCAGCCTCTTCAGCACAACCTGCCAGGTCTGGTTAAAAGGCAGAGTAAACCAGTAAGTAACCAACGAAAGTACTACTGAAAAAATATTTAACGTTCACAGTGGAATATCCTCCTTGTTTAATGTCCTAGACTTTCACAGACTCTTTGTTCATTAAATGGTTAAACTACCTTTATATCTTTTCTGAGAACCATTTATATATCTTCACACTTTAATTACAGTCTTTAACTTGTATTCCATATAGATTAAAATTCAAGACCCCGATGACGGAGACCGTGATGTCACCCTTCAAGAGCTTCGGGGAGGAAGACCTGCGTCCTCTGTGACATTTCTTCCTGTATGATGAGTGCTCATTAGCTCAGTTATAAAACAGATTTCCAGAGGTCAAATGTAATTAAGTTACACAATTAATTAATTTTGTTCATCTTTTCCCTCTATTAGATTAAAGATAATGGGGTTCAGGATGAAAGCATGAACACTCCTCAGCTTATGTCTAAGCCTGAACCTCAGCCCACGTGTAAGTCTGAACCGCAGTCTGACTCCGAACTGCCCTCAGACCAGCCCGATGTTAAAGTTTCTGAAACCTCTGTAACAACAACCCCAACCACAACCGAACTTGTTCAGACAGAAAGTGTGAATAAAATGGACCTTCAGGTGGAGGAGGAAGAGAACAAGAAGAAGGAGCAGAGTGAGCAAGTCGTGGAGCAGAACAAGCAACTTGCTCCGTCCACCCTTCCAACTCTGGAAAAACCTACATGGGCAGAAATTGTGAAGCATCAAAAGCAGCCCGAGAACGTTCAGAAGATCAAGGAGGAGAAAACACAGATTGAAAAAGCTGAAGTGCAAAAAAAGGAAGAAAAACAACAGCTGTCTGAAAACAACAAGAAATTACAGCTCTGCAAGTCTACTACGGTAAAGTCTGTCTGTAGATCACTGGGCTGAGAGGATGTGGCTTTGGGTCCATATCTGAACATGATGGTGTTTCTGTAGATGGAAATGTTGGCATGTGTAAATGTACAAATAAATAAATAATTACGTTTTATATTGTTTAAGATTTGTAATGGTTCATCTGATTAACATGAAGCCAGAGGCACAGTGTTACTCAAAAGTTTCCAGTGCTGCTTTGTGATTTTGAATACACAGATGTATTATGGTGTCTCACATGCTGAACAATTTGATAAATATTGACTTTGCTTTCTGTTTTGTAGCCCGTTCAGGATAAAAGCATGGAAGAGAACAAGAAGGAGGAGCAGAGTGAGGAAGTCGTAGAGCAGAACAAGCAAGTTGCTCCGTCCACCCTCCCAACTCTGGAAAAACCTACATGGGCAGAAATTGTGAAGCGTCAGAAGCAGCCGGAGAACGTTCAGAAGATCAGGGAGGAGAAAACACAGATTGAGAAAGCTGAAGTGCAAAAAAAGGAAGAAAAACAACAGCTGCCTAAAAACAACAATAGATCTTCCATCAGCACGGACAGTAAGGTAAATTCTGTGGGCAGGTCACAGGGCTGAGAGGATGTGGGTCTATATTTGGACATGGTGGTGTGTCTGTAGATGTTTTATTCAAAAGGTTTCAATGCTGCTCTGTGACTTTTTATGCACATATACAGTATGTTGATGTTGATCTTTTTAATGGATATTGATTTTGCCTTCTGTTTTGTAGAATAGAGAGCTTTACATCTGGAACCTCGACTATACTGTGAACAACGAGCGTCTTTACAATGAATTCCTCCCATTCGGAACCATCATCCAAGCTAAGGTCAGCTACTGATCCCTCCATTCTCTTCCTTTTCCAAATTTCTGTGATCACCTGTGTGATAATAACTGTCCGGTTTATTTCTAGTCAGCGTTTAATGCTCATTCTTCGATTGTGTTTCTCCATTCTGTCTTCTACAGGTGATAATGAAGGGCCTCCGCTCCAGGGGATTTGGCTTCGTTAGCTTCTCCTCACCAGCTGAAGCAGAGGAAGCCCTTAAAAAAATGAACGGGAAGATTTTAGGAAGAAGGACATTGTATGTGTCTTTCTCTAAAGCCAAAGAGGGTCGAGAGCCATACCGCACTCAGGAAAAGAAAATGACAGAGAGTAGCTCACTATCCAAACCCCGGCAGAGTCCTCCTGGGAAGGCAGAGAGGGTCAGCCGTAGCGTGAGTCACATGCTGAAGTGATCTTTTTTTTTATTCAATAAAATAAGTCAGAATAGTGTAATGGTATTATTATTATTATTATTATGTACAAATATCTAATATTTGTACATGTGAAACACACCTACACTTTGGAGTAACACATTTTTGTCTTTCTCTTTCGGGTCGTCACTGTCAGGAATGCAGTGAATAAACAGAACCACAAAAAAATCAATCAATTAATATATTAATCAATGAACTCAATGTAAAATGCTGTCTTTATATGACAGAATATATACATCCTGTGTATGGCTCACACAGCAGCAGCAGTAGTTTATTACTTCAACATTCAGCTGAAATACTGAATTGCCTCTCGTAGAACATGCCAAGGTGTTATTCAGTAGTTGATAGATGACACTCCAGCTGGCTGCTTGATCTCTAAACAACACTTACAGAGCTTGGACGTACGCTTCGGCTCCTTGTCTTGTTGTATGGTGCAGTAGGTATTTCCTTTTATCTCTTAACCAGGGCGTCATTTAGGGCTAGCAAAGCCTTCTCTGCTGGCAAAACCACTATCAGAAGCACTGACTTACATTTACAACCAAAATTCTACTATTTTCTGTCAAGTCAAGTTTATTACTATATCGCTTTTCACAACAGACTTTGTCTCAAAGCAGCTTTACAAAATTTTAAGAGTTAAGGAGAATGGTGTGTTTATCCCTGATGAGCAGCCATGGCGACTGCAGCAAGGACAAACTCCCTTAGATGTTATGCAAAAGAAACCTTGAGAGGAACCAGACTCAAAAGGGGAACCCATCCTCATTTGGGTAACATCAAGAGTGTGATTATAAATCTTTAAACAATACAGAACACTGAAGAGTGAGAACTAACATTAACATTAGAATGTAAGATTATGAGTAATGTTCTTTTTACTGTCTTTTACAGTCAATTGTGGTTATAAAACTAGGAGCTACTGAGCAACTCATAAAATAGCTCAAGATTTGCGATCTTTACAGATCCAACAACAGCTTTTCCATGCCAGAGCCTTTAAACACTCAAAGAGGTCCAATGTCAAAACTCCAATTGGCACTGGTACGTTTCTAGATGGTTCGGGATGATTGCGGGGTCGGCATCTACTTCTTTAAAGGTCCACAATCTTCATAAGGTGGGACGTGACTGGGGCTGGAGCAACCTCAGGATGCCTCGGGATTGGTAGGGAAAGAGCAGTGGAGAGGAATTAGCGTAGCTGCTGTTTACGATGGGTTATGATGTGATGTGTGTTATGTGTAGGCTTTGCTAAAAAGATACGCTTTTTATTCTGCACTTTAACTGGAAGAGTGTGTCTGAGCCCCGAACACTGTAAGGAAGACTATTCTAAAGTATAGGAGCTAAATGTGAAAACGCTCTACACGCTTTGGTGGACTTTGCTATTCTAGGAACTCCCAGAAGTCCGGAGTTTTGATATCTCAGGGAGCGTGACGGATTGTAGAGTGTTAAAAGACTGAAAAGGTAATTGGGAGCTAAACCATATAGTGTTTTGTAAGTAAGAAGCAGTAGTTTGTAGTCGATTACAAACTTAACAGGTAGCCAGTGTACAGACAATAAAATTGGGGTTATATGATCATATTTTCTCGACCTTGTGATAACTCTTGCTGCTGCATTCTGGACTAACTGTAGCTTGTTTATTAATGATGCAGGATATCCGCCTAGTAATGCATTACAGTAGTCTATTCTGGAGGTCATGAACGCATGGTGGGATAAGATTTACTTTTGAACTAGTAGTTGCAGAACATCCTTTTAAATGCAGGTTGAAATGCTGGAGCTTCTCTGTACTGGTTTTTGGGCCAATGAGCAAAATCTTTGTCTTATCAAAATATAATAGAAAGTTATGAGTCATCCCATCTTTCAATTCTTTAACACACTCAGTTGTATAAGTCAACTGAGCTGTATCGTCTGGTTTTGATGAGATATATAGCTGGGTATCATCAGCTTAACAGTGGAAGCTAATCCCATGCCTTCTAATAATATTTCCGAAGGGAAGCATGTATATTGTGAAAAGCAGGGGTCCTAGAACTGAACCTTGTGGCACACCATAATTTACTTGCATTAACCTGGATAGCTCTCCATTTAAGTCTACAAAATGATAACAATCCGACAGGTAGGATTTAAACCAGGTTAATGCCTGTCCCTAAATGCCGATGTAATTTTGTAAGCGATCTAGGAGAAGAGCATGATCTATAGTGTCGAATGCAGCACTAAGGTCTAGTAAAACTTGGTCTTAAGCTAAAAACAGGTCATTAGTGATTTTAACTAGAGCAGTTTCTGTGCTATGATGGGGCCTAAAACCTGACTGAAACTCTTCAAAGATCATAGTGTGCTAGTTACTAAGCAATAGTAACTAGTTACAGTTACTTCATTTAAAAAGTAATTTTTAAAAGATCAACTCAATTACTTTGTTGATAACTTACAGTAAAAAGTAATGTGTTACTGTTAAAAGTACCCTTTTAGATACTTTAAATGCCCTTTTATGCGTTATGGTCTATAGAAACACAAAACTAATTTAAACACAAAGTAATTTTTAAACACTGTTTTATTTGAGTCAGACCAACACAAACTGAATATATCACATGGATTTTTAAAATAAATAACAAAACAAGCTAAATAATATATTCACAATCAAAAACTAAAGTGGCTTCTGCTGTTGTGTTGAGCTCTTAAAAATATTTCTATCACAGCTTACATATGAAAACAATCAACAATATACAACATAACACCGGGTTAGCTTCCAGCATGGAGGTCCTGGAGGAGATTCGACAAATTGGAGTTGCTGTTTATCACAGTAACTCGACCTTCAGACCAGAAAGACACAGCTTACATTTGACTAAAAAGTTTTTATCTTCATACTCAACTAAAGTAAAATGATGAGCATATTTCCACTTTGAGAAACTCATCTTACTCTTGCCTTGACTCGCCATTACTGCCACATAGACCTGAATAAATCCAGATAAGGTTTTTTAATGAGGGGCCTAAAGATAGTGAGGAGTTAATAATATTCAGAAGACGCTTACCAGCTGTATGTAACAATTCCTTCAATAGTTTAGTTGGAATGGGATCCAACTGACATGTTGTTGATTTAGCTTTGGTAATAACATCATACAGCTTTTCCTGTCCTTTACATGTAAAGCAGTGTAGTTGTGAAGTTTTAGGTAGGGTTTGTGAGATTGGGTAAGGAGGTGCTATCAAAGGTTGGATCGCCACAATTGCTTTTCTAATACTATACATTTTTTCAGTGAAGAATTTCATAAAGTCCTCACTACTAAACTGTGATGAATACATTTTTCGGATACCTGATTTGTTGTAAATTTAGCTACTGTACTGAAAAGGAAAGTATAGTAAACAATGTAGGTCGCACATCTGTTTCTCCAAAGCCTCCAGCTCCAACTCCACCATTTGCAACTCGGACGAGTTCCTTACCGGTGCTCAAAGGCAGACACACAACCGACATAGTGCCATGTCAGCCATGAACTGTTAGCCTGTAAAGCTGCGCTGGCTTTTACAGTTTATTTCTGATGGGTATTTGTGCCTTTGGAATCCAGTATTTTTGATGCAACCTTGACAACAACAACTTGATTACGGCCACTGTGACCTACATCTACATGCATCAATCTTAAAATCAGATGTACGACGTGGTGGTCCTTTGCCAAAATTGCAGGATGCTTGGATTCCTCAGGCTCAGCCTGCCACCTACTCTTTGGGTTTTGTCTTGCAAAACTGGTGACAACTTGTAGAGAGCGCTACTGTGTTTCACAGCTTTTCATTGCTAAATGGCTTTGATTTCTTTAGGGAACATGATTGCTTGACTGTAGCGAAAGATTTCTTTCTTAGCAGTTTCAATGTCACTCAATTCAATGTAACAATAATACATTTGCTTTAAGAAAAGCATCTGCAGTAAGTCCCCTTGAGGCAATGTCAGCTGGGTTGAGATAAAAATGTACATATCTCCATTTTAAACCCCTTAAAGAGCGCTCTGATGGAAGTTACTTTGTTGGCCACAAATGTACGGAACCGTGTGCTTTCATTGGTGAGATACTTCAGGACTAAAGTATTGTCTTTCCAAAATAGAGACTCCTGACGAATCAAGTCCAATTCAGGTGTAAGCATATTGTCCATTCTAGCGGCCATGGTAGCTGCAGTGCGCTCAAGACGCGACATGGTAACTGGCTTTACTGGAGCAACCCTGGCCTTACCCAGGACAGAGCCACAACATTTGTTACTTCTGCGATACTCCAGGAGCAAGTATGACACCATGCCATAGCCCAACTCACTGGCATCTGCAAAATGATGAAGCTGTGCTGAAGTGATTTCACCAAAGTCACTAAACAGTACGACTATTATACATCCACTTGGTCAAAATAAATCCTCCAGATGCACACACCTTTCTTAACTCATGCATCAGAGCAACACCCTGTTGTTCAGTAGCCACAGAAGTCAAACAGTCATTCACGTAAACATTTCTAAGAACTGTCTGTATTACCTCTGATCTGTACTGTGCACTGTTGTCCTTTGCACAGGTCTGTAGAGCATAGATCGCACAACTTGGGGAGGATGTGGCACCAAATAAGTGAACAGTCATTCTGTATTCCTCCATTTCCTAAGCAGTGTCCCCATTAGGCCACCAAAGGAATCTCAACAGGTCTTCCTTAGCAGAAACTTTAACCTGATGAAACATCCCTTCTACATCTGCTGCGAGGGCTATTGGCTTATGTCTGAATCTCATCAACACATTAATAAAATAACTATTCGAGTTGGGTCCCTGTAACAGCTGAGAGTTGAGTGATTTACCTTGGTAGGTAGCTGCGCAATCTAACACCACTCGAAGTTTGTGTTTTTGTAGGTGATACACCCCATGATGTGGGATGTACCAGATTCTGCCAGGGTTTCCTTCTATTTCACTTGCAGGGACCCTTTCAGCATGACCTTTCAATAACATGTCCTCCACAAAACTACAATAATCCATGTGGAAATCTAAATTATATTTGAACTTCCCTTCTAGAAATTGAGCAACACCATCATAGTTGGAAAACACTACATCCTTTGTCTTCAAAGGAAGATCAATGCTATAATGTCTATCAACAAGCTCTATGGACTGTGATACTGACTCCAAAAACTACCTGTTCTCTGTGGACATTTCAAATTTTTCAGCTTGTTTATACTCAGGAACATCATAACTTATTTGCTGTTGAATTAGGTTCTCCAGACTTACCACTGAAATCCTATTTGTCATAACCTGTGGCCATCCTGTGCTTCTGCTAGTTTGGATGTTTTCTCTCTCCAAAGGGCCATTTACAATCCAGCTTAGGATGGTCTTGACAGTGTTTACCTTTGCTGTTGATGACTTTCCATGGCTCAAGAATCTTGGGTACATTAGTTTCTATGAGTAAGTCAATACCTGGAAGATGCACCTCTTCAAGTTACCTCCGTTTCTTAACATCCTTCTGTAACGGATTATCTTTTTAAATTGGGATCTCTCTTTGTGAGAAGTTTCCTCATTCAGTCTGCTTACTTCTAATTGGGTAAAAACATGTACTAACAGACCTTTCTTGTCCCATAGTATGCAGAAGGATGTTTGTTTTCCCACCAGTTACCCTTAGTTCCTTAATAACTTGTTTTGTACAAAAAGTCGCAGAACTTCGCGGATCCAAGAAGGCGTAGGTCGTGACCTCATGATTGCCCCTTTTGGACTTAACTCTAACTGGTACAATGGCCAACGAGCACAATAAATGACCAGCTCCAGTACAACCACAAGTTGACTGTGACTCGGTTTCAGCTATGGAGCTTTCTCCACTCTGGGATCCTCAAGGTACTGGCTTCTTTTCTGGGTGTTGAAGGATAGTTGGATGCTTTAATGAGCATTTCTGACAAGTGGGTCTTTGCATGCAACCTTTTCTCATGTGACCTGGTAACAAGCAACCATAGCACAACCCTTTAGATTTTAGAAAGTCAAGTTTTTCTTTGTGTGGCTTTTGCTTCAGAATGTTGCAAACATCCAATTCATGTCCTTCATTACAGCATAAGCAAAGGGTTACCCGTCGTGCATTTGCTCCATCCCTTTTCTTTGTTCTTTGGGATTTGAATTCTGGAACAGGTGTAGTGCTGGTTGCAAATGTGGTTTTCCTTTCTTTCATTTGTAAGTTATTCGATTTGTTTGGTTTGAAGTTGGGATTGTCCTTTGCCATTTTGTTATCCTGAATGTGACCAAACAGTGGAAGTAAAACAATCTTTGCCTGTTTGTTTACAAAACTAACCATGTCAGTGAACCTTGATCTTAAGCCAGTCTTTTCTTGCAGCTCACAGGAAAAAAAAACTCCACTTTTCTCTTCTTTTAAAAGGAAGTTTTGTTACAATAGCAAGCATGTTGCTTGGACTGTCCATCTCATAAACATATTCCACACTGTTTAAACAGTTTGCAACAACCAGTAAGAAAGAGAACAAAATCTGTTAACGTTTTGTTATTCTCTGGCTTTAAAGCTGGCCAGCTCAGCGCCTTTTCTGCATAGGCGGTGGCAATAGTGTAATCCTTGCCAAAATGTTGGTAGAGTATTTTCTTTGCCTTCTGATAGCCCCTTTCAGAAGGCATATGTTGACAACTGCGTTGTAGAACCTTTGGTCGCCCTGTGGTGAACTGCTCTAAAAAGTCATTGTTATTTGTTGTCTTATTCTCCAACCCATGTTTAAAAGCTCGGATGAAGAACTTGAATTCGAGCGGGTCTCCACTAAAAACTGGAATATCTATAAGTGGGAGAGAAGATAAAGACTGTTGTTTTATGAAAACCTCACTAATATCATTTTGGTGTTGCATGATGTTAAACAAGCTTCCTCTATAAACATGCTCAGGAACACTGACATCTACCCCTGATGCCTGTGATTTAGCCAAACACTGTTGCCCATTGTTGACCTTTGGACCTGCATCAGCATCACGTGCTAACTTACGGCAATGTGGGTTTGGACGTACCACGTTATTAGATGTAGCTTTAAGATTGTCTGCTGTTGTGGCAGCTCTTGCTCCACCACCAGAAATACCAGAAACGCCACTAGCTGGTTCGGACATGGACAAAAGCTGACGTTTGTCTTCCGCTGCTGCAATAGCAGTATGTAGCTCTAAATGTTCCTTTTTGGCTTTAAGCTCAACTTCCTCCCTCTCAAGCCTTTGTTTCGGTTTTAAGGCATTAGCTCACGCCAACAACTCTACCCTTTGTGTTTCAAGTCTCACCCTAGAAGAAGCTGTAGATGACATACTTGAGGCCACCGGACCACCAAGTTTTATCGGAAAGAGGGGAAGTTTTGAAGAAGAAATAACGATTGAGGCACTGTCAATACATTCAGCCTCTTCATCACATTGCTCTGTGTCTTTAGATTGGAGTTTAACTCTTTTAACCCAATTTTTGAACTTGTCTACAAAGTGCTTAACTGCTTGAGACTTTTGTTCAAACCAGTGTAACTGATCTTAATATGCCTTGTCCTCTGACATAAATTCTTTGGTTGCATTGTTAACGTATTGAAATGCAAGAAAGGACTGTGCAAACTCATCATTTATACTTTTGTACACAGTGTCGTTGTTACCAGAGTCCATACGCAAAGTTAAAATTTCTCTCTTGCGCTTTAACGGTGATCTTCGGCACTTTTTTCCTGGACACGCTCGCGTCCTCAATTACCATCAATAATTACTATAAATATCCGTGTTCAAGGTGCGATCTTAAAGTCATGATATTCCTTTGCAAGTTTAGTCAGAAATTTAATACAAATGCTGTTGGTTTTTGTATCCTATAACATTGCACTTGTAAATCCTAAACTCATGTTTCCTCAAACCTTTAACACAAGCACTGTTCACATGCTGTCTGGTATCGGTGCATTTTTTGCCAATTATGAATAGAAAGATTACAAATGGTAGGTAGGAAAGGATGCCAATGATGCTGGTTAGTAACATGACAGTAACAACATGGCTAATTTCGTAAATACACATTTTTATTCATATACAACATTTAAAATTTTTTTTTGTGGATACAAAGTAAATTCAAATTTCAAACACCTACTTACACAGTGTGCGACTTCAGACGCACATCAAGTCTTCAATTACCATATGTAGCTGCCATGATTTTCTTGTCAAGAGCAGTCCTACACTCAGCACCACTCTCAGTTTTACTTTGTCCTCCTACAATAACATTTGAATAGGGTACAGAGGATATGCAACACTGTCTTCTGTCTAGTTTTATATTTTCAGAAAAGTTTTGTATATCGTAACATTAGAAGAAAAATTTTAAGATGAACAACACTTTTAAAAAATTTAAAACTTAGATAAAGTCTTCGGAACCAGTAAAAGAGAATATTGATACATTAAAAACAAAGCACATGACATTAAGAATGATACAATTTTTGAATAAATATCAGAATATCAGTGTTGCACAACAATCTAAACATTACTGATTGTAAGTCATGAAACTCATATTTGAAGGGAGGTATGATGTGAATATACACAATGCATGGGAATAGGTACAGATTTCATGTAAAAAAAAAAAAAAAAAAATAAAAAAGCTTTATTGTAAGCTATAAGACTCTGGTAGTTTAATAAACGTCTTCTGAACAATCTGGATTTAGAACAGAAACATTCCCCCAAAATATAAGCACGATAAATTATTTTAATAAATATCAGAATATCATAGTGTTGCACAACAATCTAAACATTACTGATTGTAAGTCATGTGACTCATATTTGAAGGGAGGTATTATGTGAATATACACATAAAATGCATGTGAATAGGTACAGAATTTTTTAAAAAAAGCTTAATTGTAAGCTATAAGACTCTGGTAGTTTAATAAACGTCTTCTGAACAATCTAGATTTTAGGTCAGAACAGAAACATTCCTCCAAAATATATCTCTACTAACGTCATGATCATGATTAATTAACTGCATGTGTCAGGCACTAGGACTGTATATCTATATGCATATAATCACAATATCTCTGCTGAAGAAATAAAAAAATCATACAAACTGGATTTAATAAAAAGGTGAAATCTAATGGAAAATATTGATTATAGGTAAACAATCTACCAATTTTCTTATCTACCAACAGTCACATTCAAATACTAGTAAGCTAGAAATGTTCCTGAATCCTGGTGTGTGCAGTAGGTTTTAGATAAAAACCTATATAATCTGCTATATTATTATACATACTTGTTTAATGCAGTGGTGGGCCGTACATTTGGTACCTGGGCCTTCAGTGGGGACTTACCAGACTTAATTCACCTCTTAATACCACCACTATCACGTCACAATGATAGAAACCATCAATACAATACAAAAACGCAATATAACAGGAGGGTGAATGCCATTTTACTAAAGCAAGAAACCCAGTTGAGACTTTAAGCCTCTACACTACAACCGCAACTGTGCACCTACATCATCTGGAGCAGTTCAAAATCAATATTTGTCTAATGACATGGCAAAACATTAAACATTGAAATAAAATACAACCTATTTACCAGACATGCAGAGTCATAATTTGCACCGCTTGCTAGCTCCATGGTTGGCCGACCTCTCCTCACGATGTCTAGCTTTTCTTAAATATGTATTTTTAAGTATGTCCGAGACCAAATAAATGTATCTTCCTCCGTAGGCATAAAAAAGTCTAACGTTAATGTATTAATGTGTGCAGCTCATGTTAGTTCTCACTCTCCAGTGTTCTGTATTGTTTAAAGATTTATAATCACACTCTCGATGTTACCCGAATGAGGATGGGTTCCCCTTTTGAGTCTGGTTCCTCTCAAGGTTTCATCAACTACTGAGTAACACCTTGGCATGTGCTACGAGAGGCAATTCAGTATTTCAGCTGAATGTTGAAGTAATAAACTACTGCTGCTGCTGTGAGAGCCATACACAGGATTTATATATTCTGTCATATAAAGACAGCATTTTACATTGAGTTCATTGATTAATATATTAATCGATTGATTTTTTTGTGGTTCTCAGTTTATTCATTGCATTCCTGACAGTGACGACCCGAAAGAGAAAGACAAAGTTGTGTTACTCCAAAGTGTAGGTGTGTTTCACATGTACAAATATTAGATATATTTGTACATAATAATAATGCCATTACACTATTCTGACTTAATTTATTGCATTTCAAAAAATGATCACTTCAGCATGTGACTTACGCTACGGCCGAACCCTCTCTGTCTTCCCAGGAGGACTCTGCCGGGGTTTGGATAGTGAGCTACTCTCTGTCATTTTCTTTTCCTGAGTGCGGTATGGCTCTCGACCCTCTCTGGCTTCAGAGAAAGACACATACAATGTCCTTCTTCCCAAAATCTTCCCGTTCATTTTTTTAAGGGCTTCCTCTGCTTCAGCTGGTGAGGAAAAGCTAACGAAGCCAAATCCCCTGGAGCGGAGGCCCTTCATTATCACCTGTAGAAGACAGAATGGAGAAACACAATCGAAGAATGAGCATTAAACGCTGACTAAAAATAAACCGGACAGTTATTATCACACAGGTGATCACAGGTATTTGGAAAAGGAAGAGAATGGAGGGATCAGTAGCTGACCTTAGCTTGGATGATGGTTCCGAATGGGAGGAACTCATTGTAAAGACGCTCGTTGTTCACAGTATAGTCGAGGTTCCAGATGTAAAGCTCTCTATTCTACAAAACAGAAAGCAAAATCAGCATCCACTAAAAAGATCAACATTAACACATATGTGCATAAAAAGTCACATAGCAGCATTGAAAGCTTTTGGATAAAACATCTATAGACACACCACCATGTCCAAATATAGACCCACATCCTCTCAGCCCTGTGACCTGCCCACAGAATTTACCTTACTGTCCGTGCTGAGGGAAGATCTATTGTTGTTTTCAGACAGCTGTTGTTTTTCTTCCTTTTTTTGCACTTCAGCTTTCTCAATCTGTGTTTTCTCCTCTCTAATCTTCTGAACGTTCTCCGGCTGCTTCTGACGCTTCACAATTTCTGCCCATGTAGGTTTTTCCAGAGTTGGGAGGGTGAACGGAGCAACTTGCTTGTTCTGCTCTACGACTTCCTCACTCTGCTTCTCCTCCTTGTTCTCTTCCGTGCTTTTATCCTGAACGGGCTACATAACAGAAAGCAAAGTCAATATTTATCAAATTGTTCAGCATGTGAGACACCATAATACATCTGTGTATTCAAAATCACAAAGCAGCACTGGAAACTTTTGATTAACACTGTGCCTCTGGCTTCATGTTAATCAGATTTACTGTGAACCATTACAAATCTTAAACAATATAAAATGTAATCATTTATTTATTTGTACATGTACACATGCCTACATTTCCATCTACAGAAACACCATCATGTTCAGATATGGACCCAAAGCCACATCCTCTCAGCCCAGTGATCTACAGACAGACTTTACCGTAGTAGACTTGCAGAGCTGTAATTTAGTGTTGTTTTCAGACAGCTGTTGTTTTTCTTCCTTTTTTTGCACTTCAGCTTTTTCAATCTGTGTTTTCTCCTCCCTGATCTTCTGAACGTTCTCGGGTTGCTTTTGACACTTCACAATTTCTGCCCATGTAGGTTGCATATAAGAGGATTGGGGTGGCATATCAAAGGTATGCATGTAGGAGGATTGGGGTGGCATAACAGAGTTATGCATGTGGGAAGATAGAGGTGGCATAACAAAGTTATGCATGTGGGAGGATTGGGGTGACATAACAGAGTTATGCATGTAGGAGGATTGGGGTGGCATAACAAAGTTATGCATTTGGGAGGATTGGGGTGACATAACAGAGTTATGCATGTAGGAGGATTGGGGTGGCATAACAAAGTTATGCATGTGGGAGGATTGGGGTGGCATAACAGAGTTATGCATGTGGAAGGATTGGGGTGGCGTAACAGAGTTATGCATGTGGGAGGATTGGGGTGGCGTAACAGAGTTATGCATGTGGGAGGATAGGGGTGGCATAACAGAGTTATGCATGTGGGAGGATTGGGGTGGCGTAACAGAGTTATGCATGTGGGATGATTGAGGTGGCGTAACAGAGTTATGCATGTTGTAGGATAGGGGTGGCGTAACTGAGTTATGCATGTGGGAGGATTGGGTTGGCATAAAAGAGTTATGCATGTGGGAGGATAGGGGTGGCGTAACAGAGTTATGCATGTGGGATGATTGGGGTGGCGTAACAGAGTTATGCATGTGGGAGGATTGGGGTGGCGTAACAGTTTTATGCGTGTGGGAGGATAGGGGTGGCATAAAAGAGTTATGCATGTGGGAGAATAGGGGTGGCGTAACAGAGTTATGCGTGTGGGAGGATAGGGGTGGCGTGACAGATTTATGCGTGTGGGAGGATAGGGGTGGCGTAACTGAGTTATGCATGTGGGAGGAAAGGGGTGGCATAAAAGAGTTATGCATGTGGGAGGATTGGGGTGGCGTAACAGTTTTATGCATGTGGGAGGACTGGGGTGGCGTAACAGATTTATGCATGTGTGAGGATTGGGGTGGCGTAACAGATTTATGCATGTGGGAAAATTGGAGTTGGTTTGTAACAGTTCTTGAAGAAAAATCTACCTGATGCATCAGCTGTAGAAATAAATAAAGTTTTGTTTTGTTTTTTCAGCAAGAACAACGTATATTAAGAAATGAAGAGCAAAATACATGTTAGAAATGAAGAGGATCTACTTCCAACTTACCATTTTTAACAAAGTTTGCAAAGTATCGCTAGTAGTAATAATCTCTGACTATTGCTCTTCGCTTACACTGTGCAGTGTGATGTGTGTTCAGTAAATATGCTGGGTTTTATAGGGTTCAAGTTCTGACGTCACAGTTGAGCTGCCGGTGTCCTGCTGTTGTCACGGTTAATGTAATTAAGTCTTTTTCCGTTTGGGGAGACTTTTACTTCACTACATTTCAAAGTAAAATATCTTACTTTTTACTCAACTACATTTAGCAAAAATAAATTTATTTATGAGCGAATAAAACGTTACCTGGTCAAACACGTAGCAAGCCACCAATCAGATTAAAGCGCGCGCTGTTTTAAACTTGTTTTGATTGCTGCTTGGCAACGGCGCATTTATCCAGAGACCTTCCAGGAGGACGACACGCAAAAAAAAAAAAAAAAAAAAAAAAAATTATTAAAATAAATAAATAAATAAAATTCGATTATTGTTTTGTTTTTGTTTTATTTATTTTTGTTTTATTTTATCGAGTCAGTTATTATATCCTGTCACAGTCAATGAATCTGTTCGGGACTCGGATTCTGCACCCACCCATTAGAAGTTCCCTCACTCATACACTCAGAAAGAAGAAGCGAGGTATCAGTAAGGAGAACTGAATCCAACTTCAAATTATGGATGAACAAAAAAAGTTCTAAACCCTCAGGAGCCCAATTCAGAAAAAAGAGGAAATAAGTAGAGGAGAAACGTGCGAAAGATAAAGGTGTGTATAAAGCTCTATCACTCATCTCGTTATGAGGATAGTATAAGCTACAGTAATGCATTTAATGAAATAAGATAAAAACAATATCATTTAGGTTATACTGTGTTGCCTGATTTGATTTTATGCATAATGCATAAAGCAACACTATTTTTTTAGCTGCATACCATCATCATTTATAGTATGTAATTTATTATAATGTGTGTAGCAACAAAACAATTACAGACTTCTTCTTCTTCTTCTTCTTCTTCTTCTTTTGGCTGCTCCCATTAGGGGGCGCCACAGTGAATCATCCGTCTCCATACCCCCCTGTCCTCTACATCTGCCTCTCTCAAACCACCTACCTGCATGTCTTCCCTCACCACATCCATAAACCTCCTTTTTGGTCTTCCACGTTTCCTCCTTCCTGGTGGCTCCATCCTCAGAATTCTCTTACTGATATACCCCATGTCCCTCCTCTGCACATGTCCAAACAATAAAACAATTACATCTAGTCTATTTGGATAGTAGTTAAACAGCACTTATTGGTTTGGATAACTTTAATCGAGTTGATGTCATGAAGGTTTTCTGTGATTGTACTGAACAGGTCCTGAGCTGAGTTCAGTGAGGGGAATCTTCAGTGCAGCTTAAAAGTCACATTTAAAAGACATATATTATAAGGATAAAGTTGTTGTATGTATCTTATGGCTACAATTCACCAAATTATGTCGAATAACATATGGTTGAGTAAATGATAAAACATATTTTTTCATTTGTGTGAACTATCCTCTTCACTGAATTTCTTTGCATCAAATTTTCCTTTTAACAACTCTGCATCCGAAAACAAATACTTATCTCATCTGTATGGATGCACAGATACCACTTTTTTCCAAAACGAGTCCAATATTTAAATTTTTTTGTATTTGCCAATACTGATACCAGCATTTTCATAGCATTTGTTCTAAAAAAAAAAAATACTGGGAACAAAAACAAATAATAATAAAAGAATATAAAATGTAGCTGCAAAAATCCTGAATCAGCTTAAAGGGGCAGAAACAATGGGTTCCCTGTTTCTCTGCATGCCCACCCCCCCAACACTCTGAAACTCACTACACCTATGACACCTAGTGCATAGCAATAAAAAATTATTGGCAGGTCAAATTATCTCTTACATACCAGCCCCTAATTGTTTAGTGTTTAACAAACAATTACCAACTTACTTATACCAAAAAGTCAAACAAACCCCTAAAAGACAACATGAAGTCTTTATGAATCTCAAACAGTGCATAGCAATAATAAAAATAAAACAGAACAGAATTTATATATCTGAAGCATATGAAATAATACAGATACACATATAGCTTTATGAAATTTAACAACTTAAATTATGACATTTAAGTTGTTTACATGCAAATCAACACTCTAGCGTACGGTTATGATATACAAATTATTGGCAGGTCAAATTATCTCTTACATACCAGCCCCTAATTGTTTAGTGTTTAACAAACAATTACCAACTTACTTATACCAAAAAGTCAAACAAACCCCTAAAAGACAACATGAAGTCTTTATGAATCTCAAACAAAAACACTTGAAGGTGATGTTGATCTGAAAGTAGGCAGTAAATCTGTAGGATATTGCAAAAGAGACTAATCCTTCTAAAAGCAAACAAAGCTTTTTAACAGGTCATAGAAGAGTGATCGTATTGGTTTTCACTTGGGCTTGTTGCCCAAGACCCCTGTTGTCTGTAAATGTTTGTAGCACCCGGTCCATTACCCAAGAGATTCTCGGTGCGGAATCATTAGCAACTAATACAATGTCTGCAGGCTTTAGATTTTTCACTAGACTTTGCCATTTTTGTCTTTCTTAAAAGTCTGGCAGGTATTCCTTAACCCAGCCCTTCCAAAAAGGTCAGCCATATACTGAATTTGGCATTGTCAGACATTATCTGATAGCTGCTTTACAGAATTTTAAGAGTTAAGGTGAATAGGGTGTATTTATCCCTGATGAGCAGCCATGGCGACTGCGGCAATGAAAAACTCCCTTAGATGTTATGCGGAAGAAACCTTTAGAGGAACGAGACTCAAAAGGGGAACCCATCCTCATTTGGGTAACATCAAGAGTGTGATTATAAATCTTTAAACAATACAGAACACTGGAGAGTGAGAACTAACATGAGCATTAGAATGTAAGATTATGTGTAATGTTCTTTCTACAGTATTTTACATTAATTTGTGGTTATAAAACTAGTAGCTACTGAGCAACTCATAAAATAGCTCAACATTTGCCATCACCACAGATCAGACACCAGCTTCTCCATGCTAGAGCTTTTAAACACTCAAAGAGGTCCAATGTTAAAACTCCAATTGGCACTGGTACGTCTCTAGATGGTTTGGGATGTTTGCGGGGTCGGCATCTGCTTCTTTTAAGGTCCACAATCTTCATAACGTGACTGGGGATGGAGCAACCTCAGGATGCCTCGGGATGGGTAGAGAAAGAGAAGCAGCGGAGAGGAATTAGCATAGCTGCTGTTTATTAAAGGTTATGATGTGATGTGTGTTAATTCTAGGCTTTGCTAAAAAGATACGTTTTGAATCTGCATTTAAACAAAATGCTAGTAAAGTAGTTTCTTTGCTTCCTGGTAGCCCTTTTCCGAAGGCATGTGTTGACTGTGTACCAGATCCTTTGGTTGCCCTGTGGAGAACTGCTCTAAAAGGTACATCTGTCATTTTATTTGTTGTCTTGTTCTTCAACCCATGTTCAAAAGCTTGCATGAAGAATATGAATTCGAGCGGGTCTCCACTAAAAACTGGAATATCCATAGGTGGGAGAGAAGATTTTTTGGCATAAATAGATGTATAGATGTTCTTTGCTTGATTTGTGAAACGTGTTGTATGTACATGTTTTAGACATATAATAAAGATTTTCTTAATAGTTCATATGAATGTATTTTTTTCGATTAAAATATTTGGAGGACAAAATATTTTTTTTTGAAAATATATTTAAAAATATATTATGTAAATAGATTTTAAAATACATTTCAGAATATTTGTATTTTTATTATATGTAAGTTTCTGTCTCATACCTTTTTTTTGTATGTTTTTGACTTTAATTATTGAATAATAACTAAAAAGATAAAACCACCTACACCACATGTCGCTCAGGTCCTCCTGGCCTGAAGAGGGCGCACGTCACAGTGCCTGACCCCGCGCCACCCTGCAGAAACCAGCCGAGCGAAAGTGAGGACAGTCAGAGGGAAAGATGGCGGCTGTGAGAAACATGCAGAGACTTTGGGGACTCGGTGTGAGTGCGATCCGTCAACACGCAGCTCTGAAAACATGCAGGGTGGTGCAGCAGAAAGCTTTTCGACTCAATGTAAGTGTAAAATATCAACATTTGACTGGGTAAAAGTTATTAACATTGCGGGAAAGTCTCTCTTCGGTGTGTCGGTGTGTGTGTGCATTATTTACAAGGACTAATTCCTTGCCAGCGATCTATGAAGCAGTCGGTGGTTAGGAGGGATCCGGGGACATTTATGGTACTGAAAGATGAAAAATACTAATACTGATTCTATTACATGATGCATAAATACATATTATAGTAGTTTATTTAGTAGTTTGTGTATAGCAGTGTGTGATGTGTTGAGCCAGTAGTATTACTAACCAGCACTGTCACGCACTCTGGATGTTCATAACTGATGAATAAGACTGTTATAACCACTACAGGAATAGATTACTGAATGTATTTAACGTCGATTCAACTCTAGACTGGTATATGACGTTTGCCGGTGGTCATGCGCATGCGCGTTTTGCTCGTCTCGGTGCGTTTGCCACCTGGAACGGCGCTGATTGGTTGATTTCAGGAGGCGTGAACACTTACCTTTTCAGTCCTTCACCAAATCTCCTGAGGTGTTTCTAGTAAAAACAGACTGTACACTGGTCATGTCTTGTCAGATCCTCCCAGAGTCAATCCACCATCATTATGACTTATAGAAGCTTTAACATGATAGAGAAATGCAGTATAACAGAGCGTTGCATCTCAGACAGGAATCTCATACAGTGAGGATGAATGCCATTACTGAAGCAAGAAACCCAATGAACTCAATTCAACAAGCCACAACTGCACCGCCGGCGTGCATCATCTCTAGCAAAAGCATTAATGTTAACCCTATAAAATGACCCTGTATTTTCCAAGCATTTTTTTATGCATTTATGCATTTATTCCATCTGTAACCTTTTCCCAGTGGATTTGAAATGAAGGCAAATTGTGTTTTTGTGCACATTCTAAAGAAAAGAAAACACAAAAGTATAAATATTTCATAAGTGTATCTGTGACCAAAGCAGTTTCTTCTCCTGTACATAAATCAATTTAAGTTCGTGCCATATGCAAGCTCTGACCAGTGTGCTTTCTGACCGTCCAATCAAAAGACACGGAAATGCAGACTTGATTGTACGCCTGCTAGACGGCCCCAGTGTTGCCAACTCATAATCTGATCAAACAAACATCTACTTCACGCTACTGGTGTTTATTCTGAAACCCTGAATGTAGATTTCTTTGACCCTGGCAACATGTGACGGCTGAAATATGATTGGATAGGAACTTTACCTTAATATACACTTACAGAACATACAGAAAGCTTTGAAAGAAATAGACAGTGGTTCAGAAAGTGTTTTGGCCAGCAGAGAAGGCCTTTCTAGCCCTTATGGCCCAACATTTTGTATATCAGAGATGTTCATTTAGGAGATGCAGGTGATGAGGTGGGGCTTCACCTGTTATATTCATAATAAAAATGTCTATTCGAGATGCGATGGATCACAGAACTCGCCGTTCCGATCACATTATGGTTTTTGAGTCGCAGATCGGATCATTTATCGGATCGGCGAAAAAAAGGGGAGGTGAAAAATATAATTTGCTTTCCATTTATTACAAGAAAAGTTACAGAGGGGCTTTTCAAGAAGTTCTCCTGCTCCGCTAGCCATTGTTGTTGATTGACTAACATGTGCAGTTCACGTGAACAAATGACTGCTCTGTTATAAAATTACTTAAAGGATCGTGAAGAAATAAAATTATTAAAAAAAACGAGCAATAAATCCGCGGTTCACGTGTCTGCTGAACCGTGACTGGATCAAGAAGTTGAAAAGATGGCATGATTAGCTTTTAGATTCATTTTTGATTTCTGTATGATATTTTTTCCCTTATACTTGAATCCTGTTTTTTTTCTGAGCCATATGACCTTCCTTTCCCATACAACAGGCGGCTCAGTGCCAACAGTCTTTTGATTCATCCATGGAGAAACCTCAGTTTCCAGGGGCCTCGGCAGAGTTCGTCGATCACCTGGAGTTCATCCAACCCAACGTGATCTCTGGAATCCCTGTGTATAGAGTCATGGACAGACAGGGCCAGATCATCAACCCGTCTGAGGATCCACAGGTAAGACGATTGTCTGAAAATCTAATCAAAGCCAGCTATCGTGTGTTGTAATGTAACCATAGCAACAATCACAAGGGAGTAGAAACGATTTAGCTTTCGTTAGATATCCGCATGATGCAGATTTTAACACTCCGGTAAAAAGCTGCCCTGTAAACGAGATAACGTTCCCCTGAGGCATCCTTTCATGCTGTCTCGTCTGTTATCTGCTGATTTCAGGATGTGGTCTTGGGGGTTGTATTTTTTTTTATTTGAATTAATTGATTTTGTATAAATGTTTTTATTTATTATTTTGTATGATGAGTCGTACCGGTCGTGGTCACGCAGCACGCTGATTCGCATTGTCGGATAAATAAAAAGATTTTCCTCCAGTTCAATTCAGGCAATCTATTCTTCTTCCTGGCTCCATAGCTCTCTAAAGATACTGTGTTGAACTTCTACCAAAAGATGACGCTCCTCAACACGATGGATCGCATTCTGTACGAGTCTCAGAGGCAGGTATGAGCTACAGCCTTTTTCGTTTTCCTGTTTGTTGGCCGTTATGACCTGGTAACAAGGACACGGCGTGACTCTGACTGCTGTTTGATTCCGAATTCAAGGGCCGTATCTCGTTCTACATGACCAACTACGGTGAAGAGGGCACTCACATCGGAAGCGCCGCAGCCCTCAACTCCGATGACCTCGTGTTTGGACAGTATCGAGAAGCGGGTGAGTGTCAGCTTTTAAACCACTCTGGTTTATGAGGTTTCTGTTCTCGCTTTTTTATTCTCTTTCTCTCTCTCTCTCTCTCTCTCTCTCTCTCTCTCTCTCCTCTCTCTCTCTCTGTTTCTCTTCTTCAAAGAAAACCAAATATATTATATTATATATATTTGTAATAGAGTAATATATATTATATTACTAAGTAGTTAGTACACTTTGTTTCAAATTTTTTACAAAACGCTTACACCAGGGGTTCCCAAACTTTTATTTTTATTTTTGAGAGCAACAAAATCTCTCCTTTCTTTAATATAGACGGGTCGGACTGGAATGAAAAATTACATGGGCAGGATTGACTATTATTTTGTAGATTTTAAATGTATTTATTGTGCTTCCTAATGCTGGATCTAGGGCTAGGGCAGAGAACAGACACATGAGCATTATTTTTCAAGAGATATATAGCCTATTACAAAACAATATAACATAACAGAACCCGGAAAAACTATCGGTAAAGGTTTTTAATGATTAGTTCCGACTATCGTTGACTCGAACCTTATTAATAGCTAAGGGATTTTTTTTTGTGTTTTTTTTTTTTACAAATAAGGGGAACCCTGCTTTACACCTTTCGTAACTGTAAAACAAAATATTTTCTTAAAAAAAGTTTAGTTAGTAAGATTTAGTCTCAGTCAAGCAGATTTCCTTCATGCTCACTTGTCGATTGAACTCTACATGGTCCGTGTACTTCGTTCACTACTGGTTCTAACCATAGAAATTAGAACAAGACTGTTGTTATTACGTTTGTGTTATTAGTGTGTGTGTGTGTGTGTGTGTGTGTGTGTATATATATATATATANNNGTAATGTATCGGAATAGAGACGATTTTTGCCATATTTTAACCCTGTTACTTGATAATTGATTGAACTTCAAAAGGATTTCAGTTTCAGGAGAATTAATGCAGACATAGATTTGTTGGAGAGTTTCTATTTTTAAAATTGTGTGTAAATCGGAGCGTGGGGCTGTGTGTCCTCGTCTGTAGGAGTGCTGATGTACCGCGGTTTTCCTCTGGACCTGTTCATGGCACAGTGTTATGGAAATGCTGATGACGTGGGGAAGGGCAGGCAGATGCCCGTCCACTACGGATGCAAAGACCACCACTTCGTGACCATTTCGTCTCCTCTGGCCACTCAGATTCCTCAGGGTGAGTGAGTAATCTTACAGCACGCTGGGCTTAATAACCAGAGTCAAGACGCTTTTATTGTCATTTCAACATACAGTAAAATGAGACACCATTTCTCCAGAACCCTGGTGCTACATAAAACATTATAGAGCGACATCACACAACATAGAGCTACATAACAGAACACAGAGGACTAAAGCGAGTGTCCTCGCCACATAAAGTGCATCGCATGCAAAGAGTGTGTGTGAATTAGGGCTGTATCGATAACTAATTTGATTACAAAAATTCATCGAGTACTGTTTCCAACGGACCCCCCCCAAAAATCTGGAGCGTCCTAGACTGTTAGACACAGAAGACACTGTCCTCTCTAGGGAATCAGTGCACTCAAAGCAGTCCTGAAGAGCAGAGTGCTGGCCAGGTTCACACCTGCTTTCGGACTGGTTTTGAATGCCTGTTGAGTGGTCTGTATGCTGGAATTAGCATAACAGAGATGTGGACTGAGTAGCCGAGGCGGGGTCGGGGCTTCGCCTGGTATGCGCCCGGGATGTTTGTGTGAGCAACATCCAGCGTGTTTTGCCTTCTGGATGCAAAGTCCACATTCAGATGTAATTTAGGAAGCACACACCTGATATTTGCAATATTTAAACAGTGGCCTCGAAATTTAAACCCCCAGGCAAGCAAAATATACAGAAAACAACACAGTGGTTTCATGTTTATTATTATATTTTGAAAACACCAGTTTTTATGCCGATCGTTTTATTTTATTTTGTTGTAATTATCCACCACACCTCGAAGGCCGTTCTGTAAATCCTAGAGTCACACTAGAGTCCGAAATATAACCATCATATAGAAATATCACTTCACTACTCTGGCACTATGAGTTTATTATTTTTATGAGTTCTCTTTATTTTTTTCTTTCTTTTATCTTGCTTTTTATCCATTTGTTCCAAATCTATTCTATTTTATTTCATTCTGTCAGTTCATGCATCGTCATATTTTTATATGTTCCTTTTTTATTATTTCTTTTTTTTCTCTTTTCACCCTCTTTTTTCTTGTTTCCTTTCCTTTGTTCCTTATCTTTCTTTCATATCTTTGTGCTTCTGTTTGTTTACTCTTTTATTCATTGTATACACTATATATTTGTTTTCCTGGTTGTTTCTTAGCCAGTCTGTATATAATGATCTGCATTGTGTAAAATCAATTTTTTTTTGTCACATCACTAAACCCTAAAACTGAAATCTTACCCATAATATGATCCACATAGAATTCAGTGTGAAAGTGCAAGAAAACACAAAGAAACATCTCACATCTCAGCTTTAACGCCTTTTCAGTGAACCGCTCACATTTCCACAGTCATCAGTAATTAAATGCTGTGGTGTCCTGCAGCATGTAAAATAAATCTCACAATGAAATGTAAAAAAAAAAAAAATATATATATATATATAGCTGCACTGCAGGGAAAAGCAGAAAGATCAATTATTATACCACAGAGCTCCGATATGTTAATATGTTTATGTTGCTTTATGTGCTGCCTCGTTTTTTTTTTTACTTATACCGATAGCAAGATACTGATTAATCAACTTAAAATTAATGAAAAAATAAATACTCCATTTAAAATAGTATTGATTTTTATTAAGAAATAAAAAAACAAATATGTGCTAGGGAAAAATAAATATTAATATATAAATTAATATAATTATATCAATATATAAATTCATTTAACAAATATTTAACAAATATAACAAATAACAAATATAACAAATAACAAATATAATCTAGCACTCTCCTTGACATCTTGCATGAAAAAAAACAAATAGCACGCAGTGTCAGTGATTCGCCTCTAGAGGCCGCTCTCGTAACTGTCTATGGATTTTTGCAGATCAACGGGCCGATAATGTCGACCGAATAATCGCCAAAACCAATTAATCTGTCGACAGAGTTCATGTGTATATATAGTGGGAACGTAACCACAACCTGAATGTACTTTTCCTGTCACGTGTCCTTTTTCCATCAGTGAAATTTGTTTATTATTGTCTCCTTCACAGGTCATCTATATGTTAATGAATTAGATAAATAAATGTGTGTGTGTGTGTGTGTGTGTGTGTTGTAGCGGCGGGAGCAGCGTACGCTATAAAGCGGGAGAACAGTAACCGGGTGGTGGTCTGTTACTTCGGGGAGGGAGCTGCCAGCGAAGGAGACGCTCACGCCGGCTTCAATTTCTCCGCCACGTTGGAATGTCCGATCATATTCTTCTGCCGCAACAACGGCTATGCGATATCCACCCCCACCCACGAGCAGTACCGCGGCGACGGCATCGGTCAGCTTTTCTCTTCTCTTCTCTTCTGTACCTCTTTTTTCTTTTCATTTTGCTAATTTTTCTCTTTTTTTATTAAATTTTTTTTTTACTTGATTTCTTTCTTTCTGTCCATCTTTCTTCTTATATTTATTGATCTACATTTTCCAATGATTTCCCTTAAATTATTTTTCTTTTGTTTTTTTCCATCTTTCTGGTTTAGCTGCTCGAGGACCAGGTTATGGCATGCTGTCTATCCGTGTGGACGGGAACGATGTGTTTGCTGTCTACAACGCTACCAAGGAAGCACGGCGCAGAGCAGTGGCCGAGAACCAGCCTTTCCTCATCGAGGCCATGACTTACAGGTAGAACACAAACTCAAATTCATCATATATTAATAAGAATAAGAATAATAGTATAAATAATAGTAGTAATAATTATTAAATGTACTGAACTTTTTTTTTTAACTATTATGACACTCTCCAGCCTATGACTTATTTTACCCATAATACCCTGTTTTGTTTGTGTATAAAATCCAGAAAATTGACAGTCAGGCTCAAAATTTAACTGGATTCATTTCCAGTAATATTTATTTAAATACATAAAAACCCACTGTCTCACACCCTCTTTCTCACACTCACCCTCTTTCTTACACTCACCCTCTCTCTCACCCTCTTTCTTACACTCACCCTCTCTCTCACACACACTCTCTCTCTCACACACACTCTCTCTCTCTCTCTCTCTTACACCCTCTCTCTCACTCTCTTTCTCACACTCACCCTCTCTCTCACACACACTCTCTCTCTCTCTCTCTCTTACACCCTCTCTCTCACTCTCTTTCTCTCACACACACTCTCTCTCTCTCTCTCTCTTACACCCTCTCTCTCACCCTCTTTCTCACACTCACCCTCTCTCTCACACACACTCTCTCTCTCTCTCTCTCTTACACCCTCTCTCTCACTCTCTTTCTCACACTCTCACTCTCTTTCTCAACTTCTCACACCCTCTTTCTCACACTCACCCTCTCTCTCACACACACACACACTCTCTCTCTCTCTCTCTCACACACACCCTCTCTCTCTCACACCCTCTCTTTCATTCTCTCTCACTCTCTTTCTCAACTTCCCACTTTTTTTCCGAAGTGTTTTTCTTTTGTCCTGTGTGTGTGTGTGTGTGTGTGTGTGTGTGTGTGTGTGCTAAATCTTATATTCATTTGTTTGTGTAAATATCCCTGGCTGTATGAGAAGCTATTTCTTCTTCTAACTCCTCCCGTCCCCTCGGTTCAGGATCGGCCACCACAGCACGAGTGACGATAGCTCGGCTTACCGTTCGGTGGACGAGGTGAACTACTGGGACAAGCAGGACCACCCCATCTCACGCCTCCGCCACTACATGAGCGCGCGTGGCTGGTGGGGCGAGGACGAGGAGCGCACCTGGAGGAAGCAGTCACGCAAGCTCGTCATGGAAGCCTTCGAAAAGGCCGAGCGGCGTCTCAAACCGAACCTGGAGTTAATTTTTACCGACGTCTATGACGAAATGACCCCGGGCCTCACCAAACAGAGGGAGAGCATGATGAGGCACGTGCAGCAGTACAAGGAGCACTACCCAGTAGACCTGTACGAAAAGTAATCACTACGTTTCGATTTTAGTCAGTTCATCCAGACACTTCAGTTCAGGGGGATTTTGGTGGTCTAAAACTAAAGAGATGATATTCATAGTGTTTGAATCCTAAAGCACAATTATTTTCATGTAGATACCTCGGTTTGATTTAAATCTGCGAGTTACACATCGAATTGTTTTCCATTTTGAAATGCGAGAAATTCGATTTCGAGAAGTTAGCATTGCGCATACAGATATTTCCGTTCAAACTTCCCAGACTCAAAGAGTGTGTGTGTGTGTGTGTGTATATATGTATATGTATATGTATATGTATATGTATATGTATGTGTATGTGTGTATGTACATACATACATCTGCCACTAGTGGCCACTCCGTAGTGCCTTTTATGATTGGACACTACTGGGGCAGGGCAGGAGGAAGCGAGGCTTTGTCTCGATCAGGATATTTTACTATTCAGTCCACACCGAATATCACGGTTTACCCCGGGCTTTTTAAATGTGATTCTCTCAACAGTTACAAATGAATTCTAATACTGTACATCTACAGCTGATCTACTTGAGCTGTATATACACCTTCACTGTAACCTCGCTACAGAAGAACAGCAGGTTTAGAGTCACTTATTATCATAGTCACTTATATATTATAGTTTCTTTTTCAGTGACTCTCTTGCACATGTGGGAGGATCGGATTAAAGTCATTAGGCATTATTTTTGGGAGTTTTTGTTCTGTCGATGGGGATTGTATAAGCTGTTTCATGGTGGGTTGATGTAGTCCGTGTCCTTTAGTATGGCGTATGAATTTGAAGAAAACGTATTGTTTTTTTTAAAAACAGAAGTGCTGCTCTGTCACATTTTCTTTGCTGTTACATTATATTTGGGATGACTTTTTGATCAGATGTTAGGGGGATTCGTTGATTGTTTGAAAGAGTAATAAAATGCTTGTGAAACAATAGCTGTACATGCCAATTATTGTGTATCTTTGTGTGTTGGGGTTTCTTATTATACATTTAATTAGGAATTCATTATATTTACTATTGTGGAGGTGGTAGCCTAGTTGGGCTAGCAACCTGACCCCGTATAAAAACTGTTACGGAAACGGTAAATAAGCTATCAGGCTCTTGCAGCTCAATGCGCCTCATGACACAGGAGGACTAAAAGAATTTTCATAAAATAAAAAAATATGTTCAGTGAAAGCTTTGTTCTTTGAAAAAGCAGGAACTCTGTTTTCATACACAACTAAATTGAAGAACCATATTTGTTATAATACTCTTGAGGTGATATAAAAAAATTCCAAGTCTCATTTTATAAAATGCCAACAGATGGCAGCACGAGCCTGCATGCACAGTCACAGGGAGCACCGATTTTCATAACTCAGTATGCCAAAAGACATTGTCTTGTGCACATCTGGAGCTGTGCAGCTGGTGCTATTCTGACCACGTGCGCACTCAGCTCTCCTCACCCACCCTACTTGCCAGATTTGGCTCGTGCGGACTTCACCGTCTTCCCGAAGATGAAGCTCCGGGTCAAAGTTCGCCATTTTGACACCATTGAGAAGCGTAAAAGAACGCCGGGATGTATAAGGTGAAGATAAGCACAATATCTCATCTCCTGCTTTTATTTGCCACGTTACAGTAAATAATTTTTTTCCTCTCATATCCAAGCTTGTTAGAGAAGGTTGCAACCAGAGCAGCAGGTCCAAAGAATTAAGGGTCTTGTGCAACCTTTTGATCAGTAACCCAGAGCCTTATGCAGTACATTGAGGCAACAATTCCCAAGGTGATCCTACTTAATTACATTACATTACTCAGGTCTAAGCAGCACAATGGTGCTTGTAAGTGTGCTGATAAATGTCCAATTCACCGTTTGGCTTTTCTCAAAACGTTCACGTCAAATTAATTATCATTTGGGAAAAATTAAAGTCGTACATACAGAACTGGTTCTATAGAACATAACTGTAGCTGCATTTTCCACTCATTGGCCATTTTAAAGTATGCATTTAATATAATTCTTGATGTATTTAATAAACAAATCTAGCCAAATGTTTTTGTGTATAATTGTTATGTCTAGATTTGTATACATTTTTTGTTGATTTAACATAATAATGGTTACTAAAGACAGAGGGGTTTTAAACACTTGAGACATTTACCTCATTGTTTTATGCAGTAGGTGTGGAAGTCCATCTCCACCACATAAAAAATTCTGACTTTTCTTTCTTTGTGCAATTTCACCTTTTTTATATCAGTTCTGACTTTTAAAAAAAATTGCAATTCCGACATTTTCAGCCAAGTCTGAGTTTTTATCTAATAAACGAGGCATTTAGAGCTATCACTTCTCTTAGTGAGAAATAAAGTCAGATTTATGAGTAAAAAACATTATTTAGATTTGCAAACCATGTTTGTTTTAAAAGTGGTGGAAATGTAAATTCCATAAATAGGTGTGGAACTGGAGATTCAAAGGATTTCCACCAAATAAAATCCCCTTATCATCCCTATTTCTTACCCATTATTTGTTTCGAATAGTTTAATGTGGTGCTCTTGTTTCCCGATCCTTCGATGACACTGTATAAAATTGTTCTGCCATCATTAACCCACACAGCTAACAAAGTAATATCATCGTTTCATCAAATCTCTAATTAAAAGCCGAGTACTGCAGGGGTTTGTTCTCATTTACACGTTTGTAATTGACAGCCAAAGGGGTTTGTTGACTCAGACCTCAGTTCTTCTGCTACCCATTTTTAAAGGTGCCCTGTTTATTTATTGTTGTTAATAGCACAAAATTGTATTTCTTCCATGCAGCCAGTCCTTGACCTCCCAGGAGGAAATCATCTTTTCCTTGGATGCTCAGTGGTTTTTAATTATCTCCATGCCCTTATGGATTGCTGAATCATTTTGAATGTGAAATTGCACTTTGGGTTGGTTTTGTCACAGTGGATGGTATTCATTATCGTAAAGTGGGTGAAGCCAATCCTGGCTTCAACAAGATGCTACTGAGGGGCCGTCGAGCAAGGCCCTTAACCCTTTAACTGCTCAGTTGTAAGTCGCCCTTAACCCTATTGAACACTTTGGTTTGAATCGGAATGCTGACTCCATCCCAGAAATCCTTACCCTACACCACTACTTTTGTGGTGACTATAACAGCAAATGACCAATAAATATGAAATGATATGTTCAAAAAGCACACACCAATCTTATATTAATGTGTCCACAAACCTTTGTCCATGGAGTGCATCTACAAAAATATATTGTGTGATTAAATTATTTCAAAGAGCTTTTTATTTATAACACAGAAGCACTGCAGTGGCACTTCTCTTTATTTTTGTGTAAATGTAGTGGTTTTTTTGTCCATTAGGGGGAGATATATCACAGTTCTGGACCTGAACCCTGACCAGACCTCCTTGTCTTTTTTAATAGAGCTATAGAAAGAGTAAACATAAGATTGCATTGTTTCTTGAGTAAACAACGAGAATAGTTTTCATATACAATAAATGTCAAACAGCTGCAGTAACAGTGAAAGTTATATTTGATTTGGGAAACACTTTCTGAACAGACTTTTTAAAAGCCTCTTTGCTTCGAGTAGTTTTGAGCATTATTTCTCATTATTTCTCTCTCTCTCTCTCTCTCTCTCTCTCTCTCTCTCTCTCTCTTGGACATAAAACAATTTTATATCTGTATTAAGACTTGTTAATGATTACAATTTCTATGTAATGCTGATGATATTGCTGAATGGTTGGTGGGTTATTTCTTTTTTTTTTTTCTTTTTTTTTTTTTAGGTTGTCTTGAGTGTGTTATATAAGGTTTTAATGCCCTGAAGGTGTGTAATATTTTTGTGTTCACAAATTTATATTTACATTTACGGCATTAGGCAGATATCCTTTATCCAGAGAGATTAACAATTATCTCATGTATACAACTAAACAGTTGAGACTTAAGGAAGATTTGCTCAAGAATCCAAAAGTGGCAGCTTGGTGGTGCCACTGGGAGTTGAACTCATGACCTTCTTATCAAATGTCCAACATCTTAAGCACTGCAACCACTACAACACTTCCTTTATTTACTTCCCCGAATTCACTTATTTATGAAACCCACATGCCTATAATAAAGTGATTTAAACCTTTTACATTTATAATGCTGTTATGAAGTGCTATGCATAATGTAACAAATTAATATCTTATGAGCATTGAGGGTTTTTCTGTCTATTGTGGAAAGACACAGTTATAAAGAAACCCTAATTACACCTTAGGAGTTAGTTTAAAAAATAATAAACCATAAAGGCAGAGCGATAGCTACAGGGCAGGCAATGCCGGTAATTGCTTGGGACACTATGCATGAAATTGCCAAATCTGAAAGTGCAGAGCTCCCTAAAAACGTTCCATGCGTAATACCTGACCCCCCCACCCCCCACCACCCCCAAAGATCTGCCGTCTTACTAAATGTGGGCGAGCACATGTTTATTTCAGTTTGTTGGGCTTTCAAACTAAAGTGGGTGTCTTACCAGTCTGGAATCTAGAAAAGAAAGGAGAAAAGAGGAAAAAAAGGGAAATAACTGTAATAAAATACAGAAGACTTTAACTTCACTATATTTCAAAGTCAAACGTCTTACTTTTTACTCAACTACGGTAGTGTGAAAAAGTGTTTGCCCCCTTTCAGATTTCTAATTTTTCTTTTAACCAGTTGTTAGGTTTAGGGGCGAACACTTTTTCACACAGGACAATGTAGTTTTGTATTTTGTATTACCTCAATAGTAAAAACTTTCACTTAAAAATTGTGTTCACTTGTGTTATCTTTTACTAATATTTAAATTAGTTTGATGATCTGAAACATTAAAGTGTCACAAACATACAAATATATAAGAAATCAGGAAGGGGGCAAACACTTTTTCTCACCACTGTACTTTTTGCGAAATCAGTCGTTCCTTTTTATTCGAGTGGATAAAAACGTAACTGTTCAAACACACAGCAAGCCGCCAAACGTGTTCGAGCGCGCACGCTGTTTTGAACTTGTTTTGATTGCCGCTTGGTGTATCTACTCATCACCAACATACAGTTCAGCATCAGTTCAACAGCAAGCAGAACATTTAGAGAGGAATAAATGATGCAACAAACTCCTGACTCTGACTTGCCACAACACCCGTGGCCTTATTTGCGTAATTTTTTTGAAGTAGTTGAAAAGAAGGTTTTAGGGGCATAATATTTTAACAGATATCAACCAGTGTTTGACTCATTCATATCATCCTATTAATAGATTTGTGTGTGAGAAGTAAAAGAGTCTCTTCACTTTAAGTGAGTTGAATAATCAAAGAGTCTTGTGACAAAAATAACAATAGGAACATTATAGCTGTAATAAACGTTTGTAATTTGGATACTTAAGTGCATTTGAAAGCAAATACTTTTGTTCTTTTATTTATAATGCTAATGTGTGAGTGCTGCATAAAGGGAATTTTAGCATCATAACCGGATAGAATATCATGATTGTGTACCAAAAATCATCTTTCGGCTTCTCCCATTAGGGGGCGCCACAGCGGATCCTCCGCATGTTTGATTTGGCACATGGATGCCCTTCCTAATGCAACCTTCCCCATTTATCCTAAGAGTGGCTGGGTTTGGTTCCCTGACCGACATTTCGAACCCGGGCCTCAGCGGTAAGAGCACCGCATCCTAACCACTAGACCACCAGGGAACCTCCGTTTAAATATTTTGAAGAAACGGATAAAAAAAAAGTCCCCAGGTGGTGTTTGAACGGCCTTACACTAGAGAATGTTAAGGCTGTTCAAGCTGCCATCATGAGGAGCCCTCGACAACATGCCTCATTGCTGTGTCGAGCTGTTTTTTCAAAATAATGCACCCATGTTGTTATTGCATGAGCAGACGGGACACAATCATGACACCAAAATTCCCTTTGCGCAGCACTCACGCTATCGCCGTTCTTATTAATGATGTTACAGCAAACGTTCGTTGCGCACAACTCCACTGCTCCATTACAACCAATGGCAAGGAGTTCGAAACGAGCTCCCAAACAAATGCCGACATTCCAGAATTGCCAACTCCTAGTTTTAAAATGTCCCGTTTCCCTGAGCCACCCAGTATTATTAATTTATGATAAAGGAAGTATGGTTGCTGGCTCACAGATGGAATTGAATCTGAGCTTGTCTGTGTGGAGGTTCTGTGCAAGATGATCTCTGAGCTCTTTGGATTTCCATCCTAAAAACTCCCAGGTAGGTGGAATCCTACTTTTCCTGGGTTCAGACTCTGACTGACCAAGTTGAAACAATTACTACAGAGGACTTACTGGACTTACAAAACTGAGTCAATCCCCCCATGGTGTAATGTTAATTACTCCATTTACATCCTCAAGATTCTATTTTCTTTCCTCATCATATTAAACTGTAAATGTAATATTATTTTGTTTCAGGTTTCCAACATTCACCTAATAATTAGCTGAATCTCCTCAACACGATCATTCAGGCCACACTTGAAAGACACGCCTATCAATCCAGCCGTTATGTCCTAGTAAAAAAGGATGCATCCATTGAAAAGACTGCAGGCTCCTTATCCAGCTTAAAGGTACTCTTGTGCCTTGCTCTTTACTGTTTATGTTTTCTCAGTCTCATTACAGATCTTTTTTCCTCCCACACGATCTCCTTGTATTGCTCTCAATAGAGCACTACAAATTCAGAGAAATCTGTTTCTCCTGACAAAACCAACACTCCCAGATCTTGTACTTTAAGAAGATGTGGCGTAGTGGTTTCTGCTTCCATCCGCAGGTTTTTAATAATGACACGGAATCCGCCGTCGTCTCTGATGGAGGATCTCTCCGATTATGATGACACTTTGTTATCCCATGACAGGAGATTACCTCAGCGAAGGGCAGGCTCGTACAAACACTCTTACATGCTTTTCTCGGTCACAGCAGCAGATTAGCAGGTGTGAAGCTGTTTCTGCATGCTTTACCGACTTCCCAAATTAATCAATAAGGGTTTATTTAAGAGCTATAAAATCAGTAGGTACACAAATTCTTGAACATTGATTCTTTTTAATTAGAATTTGCAGCGTTTATAATATATGTGGACACAAATTTGCTGGGAAAAGAATAGAAAACCCAATTTCTTTAAGAAGAATTTAGGAACTGCTTTTGGGGTCTATGAATACTTTTTAAAGAACCGAAATATTAAATTCACAACATATCTGTATAATATACAAAATACATACAAAGAAATGTGAGTTTTGTACAAGAAGATATACATAAATATTTCTTGGACTGATATATTAAATTATCGCATTTTTAACAATAGACAAGTTGAGAATGCTGCTTTAGCTACCACAGATATACTGTATATATATCTGGATAAGGGGAAATAAGCAAACCAGACATGATGGTGGAAAAAAAACTGGCTGAGACCAGAAGAAGAAAACCCATCTTAAAAAATGATCCATCCTCTTCTCTGTGATACCAGATAGTAAGAGTACATTCTCATTAATTTAGATGATGAAGAAAAAAATGTTTCAGCTAGGTTCCTTTCACACCGAGACACTGTTGTTGCCCAGAAAATGGAGCTACACAAAAATGAGTCATGTGATATTGTCATGTGACCCTTTTAACTAAAACAAGATGGTTTATGATGATATTGAGCTGGCTATCCAGTTTAATAGCACTGTTAAAAAGATTAAAGCCACTTTGTACAACCTTCAGACAGCATTTTTTCCTAAAGGGACAGGACGTTAATTTGCAAACGAAGACACTGAAAGTAAATAAAAGCTTGTTAAGAAACATTGCATGAGCATTGTAGAGGTGTAGATACTTTCAGTGTGCATGAACTAGTGTAAATGAAGAGTTTTCAGTTCTATATGAATTTATATGGATGTAGCCGAAATCACTACAGTTGTATGTTAAATTTCTAGTAGAAGTTTTTGGACACATCAGGTGTGTTTTTGTAAGACTGCATTTAATTTGCCTTCGTTACATCATCAGCTATATATACTGTATATACATTATCCAAAACTCCGAATGAGGAAGAAACCATCAGAGGAACCAGACTCCTTTTCCCCAGGTGACACCAGATACATAAGAACAGAAGACTACCATGGCATCAGAATGCATTAAAAATATATTTCCACCATCACATCAGGCTTTCTCAGAATTCTTTACAAAGAAGAAAACACAACAGAGCAGTATGTGGTGTTGTAAGAAAGTGGGTGGTGTGATGTAGCTCTGTTACATGTCACTGTGTTTCATTCCTCTGATTTTCCCATTGTGTGTCATTACTGTATCCTGAACCCTTTAGTATATTTTTATATACTATTTTATAAGTTTCAACACGTTTTCATGCCTGTTTTCTTGACTTGCTTCAGTTATGCAGGTAGATAGATGGGCAATTTTGTCTCTTTTGATTGTAGAGAATCCTTATGCCATCTGGCAGAACCTGAGGCACACCTGTGTTAACTTTGAGCCAGGTTGACCGAGCTGGTAAAAGAGCCGTTATTGATAAATGTTCTGTAACTTTGCCTTCACACACCATATCGACAAAAGTTTGTCAACACCTGACCAGGACACCTGACCAATCTTCATATATGCTTTTTGATTTGTATGGCTTTTCTATATGAGAGCTGTTCGAGTCAAACCGGGACTTTTAATTGTACAGGTGTAGAATTGGATGCTAGCATGGCGGTACTTAACGCAGTAGTAAATGGCTGGTGTGTCCTTTTACTGATAGGTGGCGCACATGTCGCGGACCGGTCCAGAGACTGTTGATTATGATCGCAGACAACAGTGTTCGTGCATGAAACAAGTTGTGGTGATAAAGTTTCTTGTGAACGAAGGCATTAAACTCGCAGATATCCAAAGAAGACTTTAAGAACAGTACGTTGATGAGACACTCAGCCGCAGTAAGACATATGAATGGTGTAAACGTTTTAAAGATAGCTGTACGTCCATCAGTGACGATCCTGATGAAGTAATGCGAGCTGTCCTAGGATGGTTCAGGCGTACTGACAAATGTTCTTGTGCCAAATCTTTTCAGGCATTAGTTAAATGCTGAGATAAGTGTATAAATGTAGCAGGGAAGTATGTCAAAATATAAATGCTTCATGGAGTTTGCTTTGTGCACAGGGGCATCGTCATGCTGGAACAGGTTTGGATCAAGTTTAAGTGAAGGGAAAATTGAAATGAAACATCATATACAAGTGTATGCCTCTGACTTTTTGGTAGGTTTTTGGGGAAGAACCACATATGTCTGGAAAGGTCAGGTGTCCTGATACTTTTGTCTAAATAGTGTTTGTTTAAAAGCATCATATACGATATTACGTTCGGATTCCTTTTTTCATTTCACATCCATACAAAGAAATGTGTTTGTGAGTTTCCATCATGCATGAAATGAGGCACAGTTTGTTTTCGTTTTTTTTTTGTAAGTGTTTATTGTTTTTTGGTCATTTTCATCTCTTTCTCATCATGAACCATGGAGAAAAACAGAAGAACATTTACAAGAGTAACATGCAGGAGAGGCTTTGTGTGTGTGTGTGTGTGTGTGTGTGTGTGTGTGTGTGTGTGTGTGTGTGTGTGTGTGTGTGTGTGTGTGCGTGTATGTGTGGGTTTGTGTTTGTGCATGTGTGTCTAATCCAATGCAGTAACAGTAAGACCAGCAAAAAAACTTTGCCTTAGTGAGATGTTGTTATACTGTGCATTTCTACGCAAATATCAGTGACCACACCGAACATATTGTCTTCAAGTAATGCAAGAATATTATCATGGCTTATGAGTTTATAATACAAACGCAGTGAAGGTGGGGGAAAAATAAGACGGAAAACGTCAAGGCAAGAGGCGGTGAGAAAAAAGAGGTTTTGAACACATCTGGCAGGTAAAAGAGAAAATGCTACAGGGCAACGAAGAAACCGATCCTCGTGATCTCTTTCCTCTTTCCTTTCCTCGGTTTAGTCTCAGATAAGTGTTTTTTTTTATTCACTTTTTCAGGGGATGAGATTGAATTTCTTTGTGCTGATGTATCAACACTTTAGTCAGGATTATGAGCTTGTAAAATAAATACAATAAATAAATAGATCAATAATATAAATACAAAATCAATTTTTTTTACAGTGTAGGGAATGCAGTCAAGTTTCTGCAGGGTCTAACTTTCTCTTTTCTGTACCGAAATAACATAGTGATGCGATACTTTGCCCGTTTCTGCACACTTCCAAACGCGAATTCGACAAACCCGAGATACAAAGTCTCAGCAAATATTTACGTGCTAATGAAGTGTAAGCAGACAGGTGATAATAAACAGACCATGCAGCAATAATAATTAAAAATAAAAAAACACAAGGGCCTGCTTGAAATGATTTTTTTACAAAGCCCTGAAAAGCTGTGAAAGCTTGGAAGAAAACAAAGGAAGAGCAGATCATCATCATTAGCGTGTTGAGTCAAATTAATGGTGCGTCAAGTGTCTCAAAGAGAAAAAAAACAAACAAACAAACAAACAAAAAGAAGTAGTGGAAACGTTACAAGCTTCTCAACTTCTTTGCAACTTGATGAAGAAAAGTAAATAATCATGCAGCAGGATGGCTGCGTGTGTGTGTGTGTGTGTGTGTGTGTGTGTGTGTGTGAAGACGCTGAGATGAGACGAGGCCGAGTGTCACTTCAGACACCTGCTCATGCTGCTCGTGCTTTTTGTTCGTGTTTTCCTCGTTTCTGGTGTTCGTTAGTCATTAACGGCGTAACCTTTAACGCCGTAACCTCCGTAAGCTCTTTCGGAACGCAAGGACTCAGGAGTTTTGTATGAATTATTTAAAAAACAAAAAAACAAAAGATGTTCTCTATATCAGTAAGGACCAATGTAATGATGAAAATTTCTGTATTGACATTTGTAGTTAATCTTCACTTTACTGCAGCGCTTATTTTTGTTCATTTTCAACAGCAGATCTCAATTTATTTCAATTACATTTTATTTGTATAGCGCTTTTTACAATGGACATTGTCTCAAAGCAGGTTTACACAGATAAAACGGGTATAAGGCTATATAAAAGAATGTTTAAGTTCTGACCAGATGAGCTTTTTTTGTTGATGGCGGCTGCTTGAGCTAAAGTTATACCTGGAAATTGTATTGTGGAGGTTCCATCGCCAATGTTGAAATCCATCAAACTATCATATCCCAAAAAAAGGCCATGTCTCGACCTACGATATTTTTACATATAAGTGGTGAATACAGCAAATTTCACAACGTTTGTCACTTATTCTAAATGTATTATTGTACACACACTGGCCCAAATATAAAGCTTTTAATCATCTTAAGAACAAATAATTAGTCAGAAAATGAGCATAACTGAAACAAATGCACTCCAGAGACTCTCCTGTATAAATAGATTTATAATGTCTTTTAGAAATCAAGGGGAAATAATTAAAAAAAAGAAGTCTCAAACTATTTAACTCATTAACACTGAGTGGAACAACACATTCTTCTATCTGTGCAGAACTGAGTGTAATTTTCCAAAAAAGCTCAAAACATTTCAAGAAGTCAAAGGAAAATCTTTCCCACAATAAATTATTCGATCTATTTCTTTCATTTTTGCTCGTGATTTGTTCATGAAAACCAAAGATTTTTTCGAAACTTTATATTTTGCTATTTTACCTGGGTTTTTTTTGTAGGTGCTCCCTACTTTTTTTTTTCCTTCATTTTTTATTTTACGGAAATTAAAAATTAGGGACAAAAAAAAAAAATCACCTGCACATTTTCAGGAGGAAAGAGAATTTATTTGGAAATCTATCTGAATAAGCCTTTAAACCTACTTTTTGGACATTTATTCTCATTTTGACCTCCAAACGATCGACAGGTAATTCTGCTGCTTCACAGGAATAAACACTTAAAATTAGCAAAATTATTGGACAACAGAACATGACTTTAAAACCTGGAGATTTCTTGAATGTAATTCAAGAAGTTTGTACCTAGTATCTCGTTTTATAGCAATACAATTACCCATATAGCCATTTTCTAGTAAATGTTGAAAAGGTTAGTGCTAGCTTAGCGGTTAAGATGTTGGTCTTTAGAGTTTAAAATAATAAGTTCAAATACCAAGATACCACTGCTAGGCTTTTGATCAAGGCTCTCAAATGATTGGTTGTATAAATGAGATAACTGTAAGTTGCACTGTATGAACTTGTCTGCCAAATTCTGTTAATAGCAGATCATTTTGCTTTTTTAAGCATTTGTTTTTTTTTTTTTAGAAAGAAGCAAAACGTTCCCTATAGAATAAGAAAACTATAAGTTCTATGCCAAACTGTTACCACAGTGTTGAAGGCACACGATTTTTACAGGCATGTCTTTGTTTTTGATTTTCTAATCACTTAAATCAGGAGACCCAAATCTGTTCCAACATGACAGTGTCACTGTGCACATTGCGAGCTTCACAGAGTGGAAAAGCTTAAATGCCCTGCTAAAGAGCTCTGACCTCAACCCTATTGGATGAATTGGAACGCATTCCAAGCACAAATATAATTAGGGGAACATCTTCCCAGAACAGTGGAGGATATTAGAACAGCAAATGGGGACTAAATGTGGGATGAGATGAATCTTGGTCAGGTGGTCCACAAACGTTTGTCCGTACAGTGTATGTTTGGTTCATTCAAATATATAATAGTATAGATAAATTTGACCAGTAGCTTGATGCTTGTAAAAAAAAGGTTTATCAGATTTATTAAAAGGTTTATCAGATTTATTAAAAGGTTTATCAGGGTTAATAATATTACATTTCCTGCAGTTTTATAATAGGTAAATTTATCCATGCGGAATTTTTTTTGACTTTGTACTGTGCTATGCAGGACAGAGCTTTACTTCTATAGCAAAAATAGAAAAAAGTGACATCTTAGATGCTTTAGCCAGCAAAAATACACTACTTAAAGGCAAATTTATATATTAAATATTTACTTCCAGAAAGCACTCAGATCAGATGCCTCACGATTATGCTTGATTGCATGATTATGATTATTATAATTTATCCTTATACTTCTTATAATAAAAAAAAACATATTCGAGATACTTCCTCGACATGCCGGTGCATAAACTGTGTATGCAGGATATTTGTATAAGTGTCAGTGTTACAGGTATAATATAAACGGCCACAATTCCTGAAAGACATTTGCAACTTACGTGATAAAAGATAAGTGTATAAAAACACTAATAGGAACTAATTATCATCAGCGTGTAAAGTCGAATTAATGTCAAGTGTGTCTGAACACCCCCCCCACCCCCCCTAAAGCAATCTAGGTACTCAAATTATTAATGTTTAAAAAATAATTGCTGTATTCACTACTCATACACTCATTCGCTGTGTCTAATGTAACACGCGAAGCCTGAACAGGATTTGGAAAATGAAGTACGATAGCATGTAAGGATCTCTGTTTAACAAAGTTAAGAATGCATCATGTATACAAGACAACAGTGTTTTTTTCCTAAATCTTTTTTCTTTTTTTTAACAAGGTCAGGATCTTGTGCTTGAGTAGCTATATTTAGCCGAGTACAGTCAATAGCAGTGAGAAATTGTGCACAGGAACTCATTTCTACCCGTAAAAAGGCAAAGCTTCTGTGGCATGCGGGTAATAATACGAGCCTTTTAGTTGATTTGATTTTCTTTCTTCCCCCCTGAAGGCACCGCTTATACCTTACGAACACTAAAATGCACTGATGCTTCCGTTTGTTTTGCTTTACGCCGTTGACGGTGGATGTAGATTACGATCTGAAAGAAACCGACGTCCCTTACGGCGTCTTTCCTCATTCTAATAGGAGAAAATCAACCGTTTCAAAACGGTAAACCGTACAAGGGAGAGCGCTTCATGAGAATCTCCCTGATACGTTAATACCGCAAAGGTTTTATTGCAGACACCATTCCTTCCTCCGAAAAGCTGCCGCTGGGCTAATATTAGCTTTGCATCTTTGCAAAGAGTCCATGGCTTATGTCGTGACACCGAATCCAGCTTTTACTCAAAGTGTTTTTGTTCTTTAACACTTTTTTTCCCCTCCTTTCTTCACTGAGCATGTGCAAAGGCTTCTGTAGTGGCAAGTCGATGTCTTTAATCCCACTATATACTCAATTATAATTACAGTAGTTACATTGCTTTGTTCTGTTTTTGTTTTTTTTTTAACACTAGAACACTTCATTTTGAAGCCTATAATTGTATATAAAGAAATTTTACAATACCATATTGTCCTCTACCCTTTTCCAAAAAACAAAACAAAACAAAAACAAAAACGTAAGTGCCACTCATATTCATTTCTAGTCATATGAACAGTGCTATATGGTCACTCACTGTGGAATCCAACATGGCTGCTAGGCTCGGGATGTGAGTACATACAGATCTCACGAGAAAAACACTTCCGGATCCTGTATTTCAGTCAAGCAGAGTACAATGGGTCAGTAGTTCTGAACTAGCAAAAGAGCAAACATGACAGACAAAAAGATGCTAAATGAAAATGGGTTAAGTTAAAAAACAAACAAACAAAAAAACATCAACAACGACAGAAAAACACATTCCCTTCTAGGTAGGAGTTAAACTCTGAAAAGAGTTCTGTTTGTGAGTTTATTGATTTATCCAAAGATCAACCAGATCTTTAGAGATGATTTTTTTCATTCAGCAGGTATGCGCCAATCCAGTGTGTCTTTTTCTTTCAGTTAATACGCTCCTGGGAAGAATTAAGGACCTCACATCACTTGTGTGTGTTTGCGAGTTTGTGTGTATGTGTGTGTGTGTGTGTGTGTGTGTGTGTGTGTGTGTGTGTCTTAAGAACAGATGCCTCGATGCTCCATCGTTTCACATTCTGTCTTTGCAACAGCTTTACATACAAAATACCGAGATATATTGCCTTGTTGAACTGATCTGTGCTTTGAAAGATACAATTGTGGTAGTCAGGTTATTTTGCTGGAGTTAATAGGAACAAGAAGTCATGTCTGAAGGTTAGGTTCGGAGTTGCTCCTTCTTTGTTCCTGGATGGACTTGAATGATCCAAATGCCTGAAACACATTAAAAGATCTATAAATGAATGAAAGACACACATTCTAAATTGCCACTGTTTTTCAGGACTAGGAGGTGCAGTATATTGCCAAAGGTTTGCAGACACCGACTCATAAGTATGGTATGTGCGTTTGCATTCCGCATTTAGTCCCAATGACCTCGACCTTTTTCATTCCACTCATCTGGAAAGATGAGTTACTAGATTTTGGAGTGTGCTTGTGGACATTTGTGTTCATCAGCCACAAGTCATGTTTGGAAGTAGGTATTATATACACAAAATTTAGGAGGCTTGTTTTGTATGCAACTGTGTGTGTGTGTGTGTGTGTGTGTCATCTTTTTTGTTTACCTTTTTTAAAGAGGATGTTAGATTTCCACATTTGGGTCTGTGAAGCCTTTTTTGCCCTCGTTCACCAGGACAGGTTTTTCTGTTCTTGTGTGCCACACGAGGATCTGCACAAAATGTATCACAAATAGAAAGCATAATTTATCCAACAAAAAAACGGCAGCAAAAAAAAAACCCTGCTCTTGTGCATCTGCAGGGTTTAAACTTTCATGATGTTCACAGCTGTATGTGTGTGATGTGTTTCTCCACCACTGAGTTCTCAGTGCTGTAATGCTCTTGGCTTCACTTCTAGATTCTCATTCTCTCTCTCTCTCTCTCTCTCTCTCTCTCTCTCTCTCTCTCTCACACACACACACACACACACACACACACACACACACACACACAAACACACATACACATACACACATACACATGCAGTGCTCTCAGCAGAGGTGTACCAGCTGCAGTCTTATCCCAAACTGAATACTGTGATAAAAAACAGTGCAGTCAAATAATGCTTCCAAAAACCCCACAGATTTAAATTCTGCACTGGGCATTCTATCTTCTCTTCTTCTTCTTTCGCCTTCTTCCATTAGGGGGCGCCACAGCGGATCATCCATCTCCATAACCCTCTGTCCTCTACATCTGTCTCTTTCAACCCAACTACCTGCATGTCCATCCTTACCACATCCATAAACCTCCTCCTTGGTCTTTCTCTTTTCCTCCTTCCTGGTGGCTCCATCTTCAGCATTCTTCTACCGATATACCATATGTCCCTCCTCTGCACATGTCCAAACCATCTCAAATTGCGCCTCCCTCACCTTGTCTCCAAAACGTCCTACATGTGCTACATGTCCCTCTAATAAACTCATTTCTAATTCTGTCCATCGTCATCACTCCCAACGAAAACCTCAAAATCTTCAGCTCTGCTACCTCCAGCTCCACCTCCTGTCTTTTACTCAATGCCACTGTCTCTAATCCATACAACATCACAGGTCTCACCACAGTCCTATAAACTTTCCCTTTTACTCTCACAGATACTCTTCTATCACAAATCACTCCTGTCACTCTTCTCCACCCACTCCACCCTGCCTGCACTCTTTTCTTCACTTCTCTAACACTCTCCATTACTTTGCACTGTTGACCCCAGTTACCTGAACTCCTCCACCTTCTCCACCTCTTCTCCCTGCAACCGCACCACTCCACTAGTCTCCCTCTTATTCACACATGTGTAGCACTGGGCATCCTATCAACAATTCAAAAATAATAGGTAATATATACATTACCATCCTGCTGATTAACTATTCTAAATATGCAGCATCATGCGTCCTGATCACTCCTTCAAATATGCAGCACCATGCTTCTCTGCAACACTTGTTATTGTACTGAGAAATAAGTGGCGTTGTGCCGTTTGAGCTTGGGAACTCGCTAATAATGTTTGCTCAGATGTAGATGTTCCTTCATGCTGATTATTCATAAAGGATAAAATAAACCTTGTCTTCGTTTCCTCAGCTTTGCTCCCTTGTGGCCTGAGCGACTGAGTGCTGACTCTTACAGCCTCATGCCCAGTTAACCAGGTTAAAAGCCTAAGAACGACATCCTGAGTGAGGGGATTAATAGTTTGTTTGTGTGTGTGTGTGTGTGTGTGTGTGTGTGTGTGTGTGTGTGTGTGTGTGTGTGTGTGTGTGTGTGTGTATGTTTATGTGTTTGTATGTATGTAGGGTAACTCTTGTATTTTAGACTTAAAATAATAAGTTTAAAATAAAAATCTAATATTTTTAGAACAGATACATTTTGGTTAAAATAAAGCAAAAATAATAAAATTTATTTTTATCAGAGAACAAATTTTACTGCATTCCTGCAAATTGTTCAATGGAAGAAGGAAGACGTCTTATAAAAGGGTTAAGATTTATTCTTTTTTCCAACATGCTCCTTTTTTTTTTCAACTTTCTATGAATTTTTCATGAGCTCAGGTTGAATTCATCCGAGGTTCAACTTTACAAATTAAAAAATGTGAGTACATGCACAACTTGCTCATGTCAGAGTACTTGAAGGTCAGGTCAAGGTCTAAAAGTGGACAAGACACATTTAAAACATTTCTATATACTTTAGTTAGATATTTCCTTTACAGTGCAAGTCTTAGTAACAGTTATTATGTGCAAAATATTATGATGGATTATACATTTATTATGTATCCTACTGGGCATAGAAAAGTCTCAGGTTTTATTAGCATGGAAGCTGTGTATGCTAAAATAGTTTTATTTAATGCAATGGTATGAATAAAATACGGAGAACTAATTCGATATTTAACTATATTAATAAAGATAAAAATAAACAAATAAATATACACTATATAAACAAAAGTATTGGGACACCTGACATTCATATGTCATATATGGTTCCTAAACTGTTGCCACAAATTTGGAAGCACACAATTGGGTAGGATGTCTTTGGACCCAATAGTGTGTTGGCAGTGGAGACTGATAAAGTATTTATTTTCTATAACTGCCATTCTTTGCAATTTAAGTAAATACCTAAATTGTGTTAAATGACAATCTGAGACCACAAGCGCAAGACCCCACAGTTCTGGTGAGAGTGTGTGTGGTGTAAGAATTCTCCTACTGTATCATGTGAAAGGAGTACTGTTCCTTTTATTGGAGTCAGATGTAAGCAAAGAACATGTACAGTACTTTCACTCAGGTACAGGAATTAAGTAAAAACTTTCTTTCAGCTTCTCCCATTAGGGGTCGCCACATTGGACCATAAGCATGTTTGATTTGGCACATGTTTTTACGCTGGATGCCCTTCCTAATGTAACCCTCCCTATTTATCCAGGCTTGGCACCGGCACTAAGGCTTGTGCAACCCTAATGGCCGGGGTTGGTTCCCAGGCCGGGGATCGAACATCGGTGAGAGCGCCGCATACTAACCACTAGACCACCAGGTATAGGAATTAGAATTGGGGGTACTTCATCCAAAACCGTTAGTTTGTGCGGTTAATAAATTAAATATATGAATTGTTATGATATGAAATGTGTTGTGAAGTCAGTAAGACTTTCTTTTTGTGGTCGATTAAACATACTTGTCCACCTGACGTTTATGAATAAAATACTAATAATGTTACATGGCTGAAATCTGCATGAGCTGGCAACCTGGGCATCTAACTTGCAACGTTGCTGTTGTACAGTTAATTAATTTAATACCAAACACATTTACACTTAGTTATTTTCTTACCTTAGTGCAATTAGCAGCTTTCGGTTCCAGGTCATTGAGAGTGACAAGTTCTCGGAGCAGACTGCTCTCCTGGTAGCCCCCCTTGACCCCCCGCAGTTTAAAATAGGCTTGTGGTTTAAATAGGATGAGCCGCAGGTTGATGGCGAATCCTGCCATGTCTATGGCAAAAGGCCGGTGAGGATCAAACACTGTTTTCCAGCCGTAGACTTTGCCAGCAGCGTTCACTTTGGGGGACTCGTAGCGCAAGCCGCCGACAAATGCAACAGGCCAAACAGACACCTTACGTGTGGAGCGCATCTGCAGACACAGAGAGATGTTAAATAGTTTAACTTTCATTCTCTTTTATTTTACAGGAGAACACAAAGACTTTGCTGTAGATATTTTTCTAACATTTATTTATCATCATTTGACATTCTTTTCTACTCAACACTGTTGCAACGAGTGATGTTTCCACTCCTGTTTCTGGTTGGGAGAAGTAAAACCCAATTATGTTCTGGTGTTGTTCTGGCCAACTTTTTCTCCCTCAAGAACAAGGAATTTCTGAATCAATATGCAAGAGGCATTGTGTTCAGATTGTCACATTAACAGGATATATGTACAAATGTATGATTCTTGGATGATCATTGTATCTAGCAGATGAACTGATGACATTTTTGGAACTGGCCCAAACAGGGTTAGAGTCACAGCGAGATCCAGCTAGTGATGGGTTGTTCATGATCGATTAGTTCATTTTAAACGAGTCTTTAATGTGACTCTGAAGACAAGTAGTCTCAAAGAGTGATTCGTTCATTTTCTGCAGGATGCGCATGAGCAAATCATTGCAAAAACCCTGTAGGTTGTGTACAGGAAACATAACTGAGTAGTTCATCTCTCGACTCATAGTCCGAGTCATTTGTTCCTTTTATCACGTGACTCCCATCTCACACTACACAATGCAGTGGACCTGTTTTTGTTTTTTGGTCTGAATTTTGACATTATTGTTATAATAATTATGGGAGTCACATGACAAAAGAACTAACGAGTGGTGAGCTACTCATTCTGTTTATCAGAATTTTTCCTTCATTTTCATATTTTTATTTTTGAAACTATAGTCAAAGTTTGTGTATGTAGATGTGTTTGTGATCTGCTTATTTGAAATGTGACATTTTATATCATTTCTGATCAAATGAACGAAATTATTCAATTATTAAAACAAACATTTATCACTAGATTAGGTGCCGGAAGTTGTTTTTCTTCAGTAGAATTAATTGTGTTTTTCAGTATATATGTAAAGTAATTTGTAGCATACAAATGTGTAGACTTGATTTCCCATTGGTTCTGATTTATACTTTAGGACACCAGCAGAACCCCAGCAGTTTCTGAAATACTTGTCACATTTTTTCCTAATTCTGATGTTCAACATGGACATTGACTGAAACTCAGTATCAGTGTTATACATTGCATTGCATTGCACTCATGATTGGTTAATTGGATAATACACATGTGAAGGTGCACAGGTAATAAAGTCACCGGTAAGTGTATATTATGGTTGGTTCAGACAGAAAAAATAAATGTTTCCAGATAAAAAAAAAATAACTCCCTGCTGCTCTGTGCTACTACGTTCTCCCTCTCTAAACCACTTCCTCCCTAATGGCTGAAGTGGACAGCTTGTGCACAGAGCCTATTAGAGCCATCCAGACAGTGTGTATGCCCTGATCTCTGAGGACTGGTGAGACAGACAGACCTCACAGACAGATAAAGTGGAACAACTGGACGTAAGCGGGTATCAGACTGAGAAAGAAACAAGAGGTGCTCTTTAATCTTTCTGCATCCTCCTTGCTTCTTGCTCGCTTCCTCCATCCATTGTGTGCAACAAAACACGACTGGCTCACATCATGAAAGGAATCGGGCTAATGAATTGTAAAAGTGAAGCTCTGGGGCACTGCAGTTGTTCTGTGCTTTTGTGCATGTACTCCACCATCCAGAAGTACCTGAAAGCTTTTCTGAAAGGATTCAGAAACCGCTGCATATTTTAAATTTTATTTTATTTAGCATTTACTTCCATCGTATTCAAGAGAAAGCTGTTGCTTGTATGAGGAATATAAATGGGTTGGCTGGCGCACATCCCACAGCTACTTATCTGTAATTCTGTAATCTATTCTCAATTACCTTAACTGTGCAAGAATCATTTTGCAACAAATTACACTGGTGTCATTAAAAAAAAAAAAAGGATCTCTATGTCTCATATATATATATATATATGTTTGTGTGTGTGTGTGATTTTGATTTGATACAACAAAATGTGATTTAATGCAATATGATCTAATAAAATAAATCGGATGCCCTGCAATTCAGTACAGTTAATTCAGATAATTAACTTTTACTTCTTTGATTAAGACAGACAGCGTCATAAATTTACTTAAGTGCCTTCTGACTTACAAACAGGAATTTGTAGTGCAAAAAAGAAAAAAGAGAAAAGAGAAAATAAAACCAGATGTTCTTTTCTTGTTCTGTCTCCACTAATTTGCAGCTCTACCTCTGCCATGTAAATCTAAATTCTATGTGACTATCAGGACATCAGAGTTCCCTCTGTGCTGAGAAAACACTCTTAAAAAAACAGTTAAGCGAGTAGAAATCAGTCAAAATATAAAATACTGGTCACAAATTATTAGAGAGAGAGAGCGAGATAAATCTTTTTAAAGATTTTCAAATATGTACATATATATATATATATATATACAGCTACATCCATAAGTGTCTCAGGGGATGGCTGGTAGAAGCAGGATGGCCTAGTTTTCTGTATAGCACTTTTCCTCTTTTGTCCTTTCCTGAAGCTGTGCTTTCTTTCTGCTCTGTTAGAGAGATAGAGAAATGAGAGAGATCTGATGAGGCACTGAGAGTTGCACTTCTGAAGTCGGGACAGTCTGAGGGGAAGATATGGCGTACAATTAAATGATATGTGTGACAGAATGAGTTGGGGATTGTACTGATGTCAAAGAGGTATCGAGATTGTGAACTCAGTAAAGACAGTCGTCGGAAGCAGAACACTCACAGGTCCGGATGTGATAGTGAAAGATTATTTTTTTCTTTCAAATTGATGACGATTGGACAGAACAGCATGCCGCATTGCTGAATAATGACTCTGGCGCAGCAATGGAGGGCTGTTCCACTTTTATTTTCACACAGATTGAGGTTTAAAGCTTAGGACATCAAGATCTCTGTCCTCTGGGGCTTAGAGAATGATGAGCGAATTGCTGACTGAATTCCTGTAAAGGTTGCGGATGTATAATCACTTTTTGTTCCTTTACAGTCTACCATCAAAAGATTGACTTCACATAAATATAAAAATTAGGTTTTGACTGCTATTACACAATGCTTTTTATTTTTTGAACATCATTACTTCCATAGTTGTGAGATGAATCTTCTAATCTTGGGAACATACAGTATTCAAAACCATGTACAGTAGATCACATCAAAAATAATTGGTAGGGAAATTAGTCTTGTGCATTATTGAGAACAATGCTTAAACAAGCCGTAAACAATGATTATACTTCATGGTTGTGGCCATTTATTTGTTGGTGTTTATTTACGGTTGTGTTTTTTTACTTCAGTTTTCATCGCCTCGTCTCAGTGATGCACTAAGCATTGTTTGATTGATCTGATCATAAGAATCTATGCTTTCTGAACACCTCATTCCACATTTAATACCTATAAGCAGTTATAATTCCTTCCACTCTTCTGGGAAGATGTTCCACCAGATTTTGGAGTGTGCTTGGGAGGTTTGATCTCATTCAACCACAAGGGTGTTAGTAAAGTCAGGTACTGATGTAGGTGAGGTGAGGAGACCTGGTGTGCAGTCAGCTTTCCAATTCATCCACAAAGATGTTCAATAGGTTTGAGATTAAAGCTCTATAGCAGACCACTCAAACTCATATAAAGCATCATACTTAATCATTAGTACTTAATTGAATAATGTATATAATGTAAGTGAACTAAAAATAAAAGTGCCAAAATATTGACAAGGACATTTATCCATTACTGGTGTTCAATTCTATTATCCTAGTGAGGATAGTGGAACAAAGAAAATTAAAATATAGTTACACATTGGAATATATATTTTACCAATAAAAAAAGTCAAATATTTATTTGTAAAACAAAAAAAGAGTTTTTCTCACAACCTCCTTTGTAAATCAAGCAACCACCAATATCAGGTCATGACCCCTATTTTGGGGACAAAATAATAAATATTCTTCAAACAGAAAATGTAAACACACACAGCCCTTAGCAGCTGCCTGGAGTTAAAGCAAAAATACTTTACAAATTTACCAAGAAGGCATTTCTCTATTTCTATTACACCTACCTTATCATTATCATCGAGCCATGGTATAATTTATATTTCTAACAAATTATAATACAAGAATGTGGCAAGTAATGTGCACTATTAGGTGGAGGTAAAGTCAGTGCAGACATGTTCTATGTTAATCAAATCCTGATTGAAAGGTGTAGGCATGTTTCTGTGCCTATTTCAGTTAATGGCATTTTTTTAAATGTGAAACTGACACATCAATCAATTCATCATGCACCATAAAAAAAAATAAAATAAAAAAAATTATTTCAGGTGACATTAAAGTGTGTATATATATATATATATATATACATACATACATACACACACACACACACACACACACACACACACACGCACACACATACACACAGGCATGTATTGATACTGAATATGTGTCTTATTATTTGGTTCTATTTTAAATTGATAAAAACATTCAGCTATAGTTGTATAAAGGACAAAACTTTGAATGCTCTTTTTTTGCATCTAACAAGACTAAATTAATTCACAAAAGAAAAAAAAAACTAAAAACATTTGCTCTTTGGAGTACAGGGTTGCCATGTCTAAACACCAAACCCCTCTTGAGCTACTTCGTTGTTTTTATGATAACTTGCCAACTTTATTATGTGCTGTTTAATAAAAATGTATAAAATAAAATGGCTGGGCATCAAACATAAGATTTGGTATTCTGTATCATTTCAAGTCTATAATTTTTGATCATGTAAATTGAGAGAATTCCTACAAACAACACATTTTTAAAAAATGTTTAAAAAACTCCTCATCCAATAGATTTATTTTTGTTTATGGAGCTAAGACTGTAGCAGAGTTGTATGAGGAAGAAAGGAAGAGAGGTTAAAAATAGAGGCGGTCTGTAAATAAATCCTGGTATATAGACCGCCTACATAAGCAGGTTTAGTAAAAGCTCGTTAATAAAAGATACACCCATATCCTGGTGTTGTTTTCCCGCTGAGCCAAATTCATAATTCATGAGTGGGACAGTAGGAGAGAAAGAAAAAGATTGTGTGAAGGAAAAGAAGAGAAGAGATAATGCAAGCCTTCCATTTGGTCAAAGATTTTTTAAGTTCAGATGAAAGATAAAAATGTGATCTCCCCACTATGAGATTGCTGGCTCAAATTAACTTGACTGAGGTGTTTCTGAAACCCCTATTTTATTCGAGGTAAGTAAAAAAAAAAAAAAATTTATTTCTTTTTGACAAAGTGTCAGTGTTCGGCACTCTCCTTCTGTTTACCAGAAAGCGAGGAATCATGGCGATGACCTTAGATGTAATTGTAACCGTTGTAACAGACTGCATCTTGCATCAGAGGTTTATCAGATAGTTCAGAGTCTTGAAAGGTGACTGAGGTACAAAAGATAACCTAAATGCTCATAAGGATGAACTCCAATCAATGCCATTAAAACGTTATCCGTTTTTCATCAGAAAATTATAATTCAACCATAATAGCTGTGCTATTAGTAATCATGCTTATTATGATCTAAAAAAAAAAGTAAAAACGTCTTTACGGGAGCTGCATTATAAATCAAGTATAATACATATTGAAATGCATAATTGTTCTGCAAACAGTTCTCTGCATGCTCGTAATGGACATCCAACACTTCGCTAATTGCTTCAGATTTTCTAAGCCACCCTCATGCTCAGTAATGAATATATAATGGTTTAAACTGATGTTTTTTTCATTGCAGTGCATGTACATTTACAGCATTGTTGTTAAAAGACACCTATGCTAACTAATCTTCTCAATTCATTCTACTTCTTTTGGTAATAAAGTATTGCCAAACTTGTACTTTATCCCAAAAAAGGCATGTTCACGATGTTCTGCTGTAAGTTTTAAGATTTCTTTTATTCACATTATCGCTGAGTAATTACTTTTATTACTTGGCGGTATTTTAACTAAAGCTGCTTCCCAATTCGCCTACTATCTAGCCTGAATATTATCCGAGATAAGAATGAGTGCGCCCCGAATTGTAGTATGTTAAAATTAATATCTCAATGGTCCCCTATTTCTGGCAAAATCTAAAAGTGACCACATTGGTCCCACTTTTGCTGCCAAAACAGTACTGATCCGTTGAGCATTAACAGCATTAACTACTTCAGTAATTTGAGCTACAGCACCTTGTCTGTTGGATCGGACCACCAGGGTCACACATGACCATGCCTCCGGTTTACCGCTGTTCCTTTCTTGGCCCACTTTTGATAGATTCTGACCACTGGAGACCAGGAACATCCCACAAGAGCTGCAGTTTTGGAAATTCTCTGATTCAGTCGTCTAGACACACAAATCCTTATGCTTTCCTGCTTTGAACACTTCAACCTTCAGGACAAAATGTTCATTTGCTTCCTAATTCATGATGAAGAGATCATCAGTGTTACTCAGTTCACTGATCAGAAAGATATAATGTCATAATCGGTGCATATGCAAGATATCGAACCATTTTTGCAATTACTATTTTTAATGTTTACTATGCAAATATAATTTCTTTTAAATGCACATCAGGAAGTTTATTTCTCTTTTATCCCAACAATTTGCCAAGAGCTATATTAATTACACTTTCGAGACAAACCTGTTAGGACACCTGACTTCCTCAGCCATATGTGATTCTTCCCCAAACTGTTAAGTTGGAGGCACACAATTATAGCGTAAGTCTTTGGTTGTGTGAGCATTTCCCTTCCTTCGAACAATCTCCATGAAGATATGTTTTATATAGTTTACATACAACTATCGAACACCTTTGGGAACACCGCACCCTACATCACAATGTGACTTCACTTAATCTTAAAAAGCACACTTCAAATTCTTTCCAGAAGAGTGGAGGTTACTTTAACAGAAAATGGGGACTAAATGTGAGATGGGATGTCCAAAAAGCACATAGCAATCTTACGGACGTGTCCACAAACTATACTGTACTTCTTTTCTATAATTATCCAATTATATATATATATATATATATATTTTTTTTAAGTTACAGTTAAAGTTTTGAAACACATGAGAAACAAGTTAGTTCCTATTATAGCTTCTTTTCCAGCAGATGTAAACAGATGCCTCCTCACCAGCATCTGTGGAACAAAATATGAAATAGCCATAGCAACACCTTTTAACCAATCAGTCTTGAGAAGTGTGAAATAACTGCAAAGAGATGTTTTTTTTTCTCTGAAGCAAACAGAATTCAACAAAGCATTTCCTTGTGGGAATATTAGTGAGAATCAATTCTTCCCCTGGTACATACGCATATGTGATATCTGTGAGATATCTGGACTTTACACCAGTACAGCCATTTCTTTGCAGCTATTATTGTTCAATGCAAATGCAGAACTTTGTAGATTCTCTCTCTCTCTCTCTCTCTCTCTCTCTCAAATACACTCTAAGTCTCTCTCTTATTAGCTAGAGGTTTTTAGCAGGCAGTACTAAGCGAAAATGCCATTTAATGTTGGCTAAAGAGCTGGGCTTCAAACTTTAAAGCCTGTAATGATCGGTAAGTGGGACAAGAAAAAGAAGACAGGAAGTCTCAAAGAGCTTGCCCAGTAAAAGGATCTGAAGTGACAGGAGATCTCTAACTCAAAGCATTACAGGTGATCTCAGGACAAAGGTAATGATAGTGTCTTCAACAAGGCATGAAGAGTCAATCATGCAATCCCCATCGACATACTAAAGCACATCCTTCACCTATGGCTCATCTACAATCATACTATCATAGTCCTGCTTTTAAGATGGAACTGTCCACAAGCTGAATATAGATTTGTTTTCCTTTAGAAGAAACTTAAGAAAATCATGCTTATTGATTAAATAAGCAAAAATAAATCTGTGGTATTCCTTCTTCAAATTGTGTATAGAGATGCTATCTGAAATAGCGCAGTCATCACAGTCGCCGTAAATATGCGACAAGCAGATTATACTGTACGTCTACGATATCAATTTTCATCTTCATCTTTGCCAGGCTGATACGGAAGTGACTCAGCAAGCTGCTCATATTGTGCCAGTCATCAACCATCTCAGCTTCTGTCCATCATCACAGAAAAATCCCTGCACGCTACTAGTTTGCGTTTCATTTTGAATGGAAGCAAACCAACCGCTTTAAATGTCTTAGCCCCCTGTAGATTGAGACTTTGAAATTTGAGATTTCTATTCGATATGAGATACAATTGATAACATGATATGATGCCACACAATACAATCCGCTTTAGTAGCCACTAATTGACATGTGACATGATCGACTTTGTTCTAAATATTTTTTCAGTACACTGAACTCTAATTTGCGATGATGATGAAGTTAAGAAGAAAATGAGTTGTTTATAAATTTTTTTGTCTATAATCACAGATGTATGATTGATGCATTGATGAATTGCAATTGTTACCCTTTTAATCCCATTCCACTTAAGCAAATGCATTTGCACTTAGACAAAGTGAATCGTTGACATACATACTGGTATATCTTGTTACATGTAACCCTAGTTCCTGCGGAAACGAGATGCTCCGGCGAAACGCTTTGGGAACACCTCACATTGTCGGCGCTCTGAATCAAGTGTGAATTCTGGCCAATAGGCAAGTCGTGACGTCATCAGCAGGAGACGCCGCATAAACCAGTAGGCTACAAAATAACTGAGTGATGGTAGGGACATTAGCTTCTAAAAAAAGAGAAGGAAAGCGCCACAGGGATGCAGGGAGTATGGCCTGTTGACGCAGCGTCTCCTTCCCTCAGAGAACTATGGTTACATACGCAACCTAATGACGTTCCCTTTCAGGAACTTGAGCTGCGCCATACCGCTTTGGGAATGAGTGTTCAATCACGCCATACTGACCAGACCCTGCCTAGTGTGTCTGAGCACCACCAGCGTGCAACGACAGAGGAGCCAGGAGTGGCTTTGTTGTCGAGATCGTAAAACCTGACGAAGGTCATAGGGTGGACCAGCCCGGAGTATTGCATATGTCCTGTTGAGGAACCCCTTGCGGACCAGGCCGTAGATGCCGTCATACTCCTGGTTGAATGAGCCTTGACTCCGAAAGGAGTGGAAAGACCAGAGGACTCATAATATGAGGTAATAGTATCCAATATCCATCTGTTGGGAGTCTGCTTATTGGCAGGAAAACCTTTCCTGTGAGGGCTATAGCTGACAAACAGCTGCTGTAACGTTCTCCATGGACTCGTCCTGTGGAGATAAGTATCCAGTGGAAATACGTATACGTATCCTAGGAAAGGAGGAGGGCCCCCAGGGGCCACAGCCATAGCTTCCATAACTATGGCCGGGGGTAAACTAGGGTTCGCCCTGCCTGCGAGAGGAGATCCCTCCTGGAAGGATCTCCAATAATGACCACTTCCCACCCTGTGAGGGATGCGTCCGTCGTCAGCGTTACCCTACGACTAAGATGCTTCCAGGACGGGGCCCTAAAACAGAAACGTATGTTCTCCATATATATCTAAGGTTCGAAGAGCTCGCCTTGAGACCGTGATAGTACAGAGTGGGTTTGCCCCTTCGGGAGAACCCTCTGTCTCTGAGTCACCACTGGAGGGGTCTCATAGGGAGGAGGCCAAGTGGAAACGTTGGACGCTGCCGCCAAATTACCAAGCAGCCTCTGGAACTGCATCACAGTGAGTGGTTGGCCTTCTCTTACTCTACTGACTGCTGTCCCACAACCTTAGGCGAGAGCGGGACCTAAACCGTGCAGGAGATCTCTGGGAGTGGAGTGTACATATAGCCATGCGGCTACATCACGGACAATCGTCTATTTCTTGAAAGCCGATTAAACATGCTCTACTCCCAGGCAAACAACACAAAGCTCAACCTGAAGTAATCCACCTCTTAACACTATCATTATAATGTCACGGCTACAGAAACAATCAATATTACAGAGAAAAGCAGTATAACAGAGCGCTGCATCACAGATTGGAATGATGTGAGAATGAATGCCATTACTAAAGAAAAACACCCAATGAATACAATTAATCAAGTCTCTTTTCACTGCAGCCACAGCTGCAACACCTGCATATGTCATCTTTAGCAGCAGCATCAATATCAACCTCATAAAATGGCCCTGGGTTTTCTGTGCATTTTTGTGCATGTTTTCCATGTGTTACAGTTTTCCTGGGATTTGAAATATAGGCAAAGTGTGTGTTTTTCAGGCAAATTGACGAAAAGTAACACAAAGTATAAATGATTCATGAAAAAAGCTCAATAACTGTTTTGAACTGTTTTGGCTGATATTTCTGCACAATGTCCAGCTTTTCTTGAAAGGTCAATCTTGCAAATGTCCTTGCAAGTTTGATCTACTACCAAATCAATTTATTTTCCTCTGTTAGCCATTGAGGAATGAAAAAAGTACATTTTAGCTTTTTAGAACATCCTTTCAAAGGATGTGAAATAGCTGCTGTGACTTGATGCCTTCTAGGGGGCCTTGGAGTAGCCAAATCACAGTCAGATTGCTTAAGGCAACAGCTTTAAACTGCATTTATTTAAATCCAACAAGAGCCTGCGCTGTTCATTTCTACTGGCCTTACAGCAACAGGTAATGTGAAGGGCTGAAATCTGATTGGTTGAAAGACTAAACCGAATGCTATCAAATTAAAACAGTAGACTAGCAAGTAATTTAATTTGTACTCATGAACAAAAATATATAAAAACATAAATCAGATATCAAAAAATTCTGATTTCTGAATTCTGAAGAATTAAGGGGCAGCAGAGAAGGCTACGCTAGCCCCGATGGCCTGCCACTGGTTTGTCAGAGTCTTGCCTAAGCCTTATTGCACTTTATTTGCACTACAAGACATGCTTTTTCACTGCACAGTTTACTGATTTTATCCATATAATCAGTTATACTACAGCATTATTAAAAGATAAAACTGTAACTTTGTTTTCCAGCAAAAGAACTGTGGTCTTTCCTGTCACATGACATACTTTTTTTGTTTACTTTGAAGAGAGAGAAAAAAGAAAAACTGGTGAGGGAACAAAAGTTTAGCTTTCTTTCGCTACAATAAAAGATAGTGATTACAGGAGAAAATAGTGTACCTCTGAACTCACTTATGTCCAATTTAAGGCTAGAATTCACTGATATTAAAATGATTCATGATTCCCAGTGGAGAAATGCTAAACCTTGATTTCTCTTTATACTGTATACATATATGCAGTCCATTTGCTAAAAATATGTGCATAACAGGTTGTGCTTTTCAACTTGCCTCTTCAAAGAGTTCCAGGCTATAAGTGTTATCATCATCAGCGAAGTAGACGATGCCTGACTGAGTGCTATTGGGGCTGAAGGTCTCCCTTAGCCACCGAAGAGCCAGGTTCCTCTGCATGGTTCCCCGAGGGATCCTGGGATCTCGGGCATCCCCTCGCAGCTTATAGTTACGAGGCGTCTCAACGTTCAGATGCGTGTAGTTGAGGCCCGTCTCCCTCAGCAGACGGGTGACCAGCAGTGTCCTCCTCTGTGCATCTTCCACCAGGATCCAGTGCAGGTTGGGGACGTGCAGGAAGGTGTTGGCGAGCCGAGTGAGCTCAGCCTTTTGCACCGGCCGGCTGTAGGTCGGTGTGATGACGTGGATGGTAGGCAGGGAGTCAGACCACGGAGGTGGCCGTGTGTACACGTACTCGGTGCGCACCACTTCTACTATGTCCTTATCAGAGGAGCAGAACTCCTTCGAGTCGCCCGTTTGGCTTCCTGCATCGTGCCTGCCATCTCCAGTGCCATCATCTATGGGGACAGAGAAAGAATTCAGGCATTAGAACGCCCCGGAGCTGCTCTTGTTATGTCTGACACATGCCAAGAGCCCAAGAGGAGTACCTGACAGGCGGTGCCGTTGGACCATTAGCCGCTCGGGTATGATAAAGATCTCTTTAACTAGATGGTGACAAGCTGGAAAGAGTGAAAGTAAGGCAATGTAAGAGGGCAACACCCTCAAACTCGGACCTGCTGCAAATCCTCACAGTTTTCATGCTAAAGCTTTTGGAAAGCACTGTCCCCACAAGTAAAGATGTAAGATTTGGAAAAACAATACCTTACATTGATTATTTCCTCAGAGTTACAAATATAAGGCAATTAAGCTATTCTCAGTGGACAATAAATTCATCATATTAAACTATAATAATAACACAGAAGTGAAAAATAAAATAGTTTTTTTCTTTGGTGGTAAATCTACACCAAATAATGTGCACTTCAATGTTTGTAGGCAATTGTAATTAGGGAACATGATTTACTAACTTTTACTAACTTTACTAATGTACTGTAGATGCAATGAAATATACAGTGCCTGTTAAAAAATTGGAAATATAATGTAGTATTGTTTTTGAGAGATAAGCGCATGCTCCTTTTGTTTATATGCAAAAAACAGGAATTGAATGGTCAACATCATTTTGTCATCTTAGACAATAACATAAAATTAACACAAGTTTCTGTTTATATTTGTAGAACATGTAAACTAATTATATAAGTTAAATTGTGGAATAAATACTTAAGCAGCATGGATACAATTTCATATTTCAGCGTCCTACAATTCCATCTGGACCGAGGCTAATTGGAAGCAACTTCACTATACAACAAGACAATGACTCGAACCGTATGTCCGAGCTTCTAAAGTGTTAATTAGAAAGTAAAACAGTCAGCTGAAGTGTTATCTATTATGCAATGGCCTGCTCAGTTACTGTACCTAAAACATATTGAACTTAGTTAGTTAGTGGAGAAACTAACTATCTGTATGGCAAGATTGTATAAACCTGTTATTGATGCTAAGGGAGGATTTTTTTAACATCTTTACTTAAATATATATTTTGGTCTAAGTTAATCTGGATTCCATTAAATTGTCTCTCAAAAACCAACACCTTCCTAACTTTTGACAAACACTCTATATGGCATGTACATGAAATGTGTTTGTGTGTATGAGTGACCTGCTGTGAACCTGAAATTCTCTGGAATTACGGATTTCTTATGGAATTCTTCAGCAATTGAAACTAAGTGTAAGCACTGCTTTGTCGAGTTCCGACAGCTTCTGTTTGAAATGTAGGATACAAAGACAAATTAGAATGGACAGCAACAGAGCTGACCGGAGACCTGCCAGGAAGCTGATAACTGACTCTGATAACTCAAGAGATTAAAATGGATCAGAGTGCTTTGGCTATCACAGTTCAGCTGCTAAACAGATTAGCCTGATGACTTTTGGTCTGAACAATTTTAGATTTCAGTCAGGTGCATAAGGGGGAAAAGAAGTGTGAGACAAACATGGTGGATGAAAATAGGGCAAGTGTTGTTGAGGAAGAAATACCTTATATAGTGCAAAAAAGGAAAGACATTGCAGCTTTGTGATTCCCCGGTATATATAATCCAAATATATCAGTGATATTTACAAATAAATAAATAAAATGGATTATATACATAACCTTAAATTCATTGTAAAATGTATACATTTTTACAAATCCAAATAACATACTCTAGGATAAAAATAAACTTTTCAATAAATACCAACTAATGATCATTATTATTATTTATGTGAATAAATAAATAAATAAATAAATATATAATATAATATATATTATATATATATTAGGAAACATGACAAAAAAATAAAACATTTTCCGGTGCATGAAACGTTTCCAAATCTATCCTTAAACCTGAAGCAGATTCTTCAGCAGGGAGGATAAATAAATCCATCTCCTACTGTGTCCTCTTTCCGATATGCCGCTTTAGGGAATTATGGGAGAAGAGCAGGGGGACGTGTGCGATATCTCCGTGTTCTATCGTATCCCCTCTCAGCCCAGAAGGCGGGATGGCGGAACCCGGCAGCGAAAGGAAGGTCAGGATGTATTAAAGATGAAGACACGGGTCATTTCACGCGAGCGTCACCGCTCCTTCACAACGTCCGTATCCATGAAACCCATTCGTGTAGATAAAGTACGCCGGCCTCTCGAGCCTCGCTTCATTATTCCCATATTCTCTTCTATCCTGTTCTATATATATATATATATATATATATATATATATATATAAATATAAAAAATATCATAATACCAAAACATAAATATGTGACATAACATAATTTACTAATTTATCTACAATTTATTTATGTACAAACTATAAGCAGAACAAGTCTGGTAAATGTGCCATTTGTTGAAGTGAATGTATCATTTTGGTCTTTCTGGGAAACAAAGAGATCTGATTACCCTTTCGGATAGCGAGCAGGGGGGCGATGGCACTCTGGTGCCACACAGTGATGAGCAGAGTCCAAGGTAACACGATTAACACGATAGCAAGAATGTCTCTTCTCTTCGGCATCTCCAGGGTTGATTCTGTGCCTGGTCATTACCTGAAAGAAGACGAAGGCAACATGTGTCTGAGTGAAATAGACCAGGTATTAGTAAGGTATTTGTATATGTTTATCCTGCATGATAACACTGTGTGCTATTATGGTAAATAGAGATTCAAAGTGAAAATATACACTAAGCTAAAGAGTTTCCACTTCTGGTGTCAATACTTTACTTTAAACTACTATAAGTCATGCAGATATAAAACATATCTATATAATCAACACTGTGGTATTATGATGGGCTGTCACTGTGAAATCTATTATGTTACAAGACCAACATGTCCTGAAGTGTTTTATTTTCAGTACCTCACAACAATCCTGTAACAGCAATTCTGTTTATGAACCTTTTTCATGCCATATGAATGTCAGCAAAAATGCAACTTGCTAAAAGTCCAACATCAGCAGAAAACTTAGAGTAATTTTACTCCTTTACATAGTTACAAAAAAATAGCATTGTAGACTCCATCCAAAAAAATGTCCTCATGCAAAAAATGCTTCACAATATGTACTGTTATACTTTGAATGACAATAATGATTGAAATTAAATAACAGTGTTGTTCTATTATTACATTATTATTACATTCATTATATGGATTAATACCTATGAAGTCTCTACACCTGTTATGACCACTGCATTCTAATAACGCTACATTATTAGTCCATTCAGGTTAATGAATGGACATTCGGTGCCACCCAGATAAGGATGGGTTCCCTTTTGAGTCTGGATCCTCTCAAGGTTTCTTCCTCATACCATCTCAGGGAGATTTTTTCTTGCCACAGTCGACACTGGCTTACTCATTAGCTAACAAACTTACTGAATTGAATTCATCCCTAACCATAAACTTTTAACATTGTTGACTGACTCTATGATGCAGTACACTAAATAAGTGGATGTACATGTGTGTGTTTATATGGTGTCCTTTTTTACCCGTGGTTATAAGCAATGGACAGATGTGTGTTGGATGTGCAGCTGCAAAAGCCGCTTATTAGAGATCCTGCACCGGGCCATCACCGCCCAGGTCATCTTATACAGCAGAGAAGAGAACCTACAACACACATACAATATAACGAAATCATTAAATCAACACATACAGCATAAACAGATATTCTAAAGGGAAATGTTAAAAACGTTTGGGTCATTAAACTTTTAATACAACAGAGTTTATTTATACAATATAGAACAAAATGCAACTAAACTGCCTCAGAAACAAAGTGTCCCACTTTATACATACACTATAAAGACGAAGGTTTGTGGACACCTGACTATAAAGATCTTAAATGTTTTTGAACCGCCCACTCCACAAGTAGTCCCCATTTGCTCTTATAATAAATTCTGGGAAGATGTTCCATGTGATTATGGGTGTGCTTGTCAGGATATTTTCGCTCATTTAACTGCAAGGGTTCTAGTAAAGTCATGTACTAAAGTATGAGGAGGCCAGTGGTGTTTAATAGAATTAAACCTCTATACCAGACCCCATTTTTCTTCAACCAATAAAAACCTACATGGAACTGGCTTTAAGCAGAGGGGTATTGTCAAGTTAGCTACCACATCCAAATATGTCCTATAGAATTGTGTGCCCCCAAGTTTATGGTCAGATTTTGGAGAAGAATCGCATATGGCTGGAAATGTCTGGTGTCCCAAAACGTTTATGTATAAGATTTAGTGTTTAGGATTTGAGTTGAATTTACCAAAATTCACCAAAAATCCAACCACAATTAACAAATTTTTCAGTCAATAGTCAATTTTTTGGAATATGTTCTTCTCCTTATCAGAAACAGTGTCCACCTTTAAAAGAAGGACACTCATGTTTGATAAAAGGATGAAAGGCATCATGGCATATGATGAAGAAATGTGTGTGTGTGTGTGTGTGTGTGTGTGTGTGTGTGTGCTAAAGTTTAAATGTTAATTCATACTCATAACAATAATAATAATAAGCATCATGTAATGCAGTTCAACAGCTTCTGAGAATTTCAAAATGATAAAATGTATTTCTTATGTCAAGCAGATTGATAGCTGCTGCATGAAAACATTTGACCATTAAAATTGTGTTCAATTTACCAGTTTTGGTAGCTGTTGTGTTTTTGACTGAACAAGATATTTGAATATTTATTGATCAATGATGATGTCCTCAAATCCTAATTACAAGCTGGAGCTTTAGAAGCATGTTTATGACCTTTCCCCTTTTATCCTGGTGGAAGAAGGGACACTCGCTGGTCAATGGGGAGATGCGTCTATTGCATTATTAATGCGGCATTTGTTTGTTCTGTGTTATGGAGCCTTTTATTATGACATTGTAGCCTTGCTGTTAGTTCTGGTCAAGATAGAGAAATCTGTCTTGTTTAATAAAATGTGAGAAAAAATATTGGAGGTCCATGTGACGAGCATATAAAGGCATGCATGAGTTTTCTAATGGATATTTGTTCAGGCAGGTCTGGTCTAGTCATCACTGATGTTACAACAGACCAATCACACAGGTGATATGAAGATGCCTGCGGCAAAACACTGAGTGTGTGCAGGAGAAATAAATGTGCATCCCCTGGGTCGGGGCGCAGGTGGAGTGGAGGGAGCGGAGTTCAATTATCTGTCAATTTCCTCCTTCCCTCAAAGGGGTAATGCATATAAGGAAAAGCACGTGGATGAGAATGCTAAGCATGAGTTACAGACCTCAGCGCTGAAAGTCTGAGATTGACCGAACGTCAGGCAGATGTAATGATTTGTGAACAAATCCAAAGCTAACTGGTGGTTAACCAGTTGTCAGAAACATTACTGGTTAACAACGAAAGCGTGTCAACGCTACAAGCTGCTAATTTAACGCCGTGGACTGTGCCATGCTCATGACACGATGATGCTCTGAATCTTTATTATGCCTCAAGACAAGCGAGCAAGGCATCTCTGTTCAAATAATAATGTCTTATCTCCTCTGTGTCTACAGAACATGCTGATTCGGATGCGCCCGCTAATGTTTGGGTTGCAGAACAAAGAGGGAGCTTAATGAAGAGTTGCCTGTATACTCAGCAGCTCATTTCCCAAGCCTAGCCACCGCTTGGAATACGTTTCGGTAATAACTGGAGCTTCCCTGAGGAGATGAGCCACAATAGGTCACTATTGATATGACTGTCACTTTATCTGTGCATGTCAGCGAAGGTGAAATTTGAAAGTGAAATATTGATTTCAGATGGCTGAAACTGGTTTAACAAAAGGGACAATGTACAAAAATGAGCATCACTGTCCATGTACGCTCTCTAGACAAAAATAAATTGCGTCATTTCTTTTCTACGGTTTGATTGCACGTCTTCTCCCCTTACTGTTATCAATCAACCTGTCGAGTGAGGATGCTATTAATACCCTTAGATAGAAATTTTACCTGAAATTATTTGTGTTTTATTGCATGGACCCAAACTATAAGATATAAGAAATTTCATATTCCCATATGGAGTTATTATTTAAATGTGTAATACTTTATGTGCACACTGTACACTAAAGCAATATTTTTTATCTGTACAGTGGTTTAAATATCAAACAGGACCTGAAACTGCGCTTTAAAATAATAAACGATTTGATTATGCTGCGATTATGCCACATAAACACGGGAAAAACCTGTCAGTTATGGCTTTGACATCAGCTACATCACTCTAGTTATAATACTTGATAGATGTGTAATATTGTCTTACAAATTTGATTGGTTCGATTTTCATATACAGTATATACACTCCGACCATGCAAAACATTACACATTATGACCGGTGAAGTGAATAACACTGGTTATCTCTTCATTATAGCACCAGTTAATGGGTGGGATTTATTAGGCAGCAAGTGAACATTCTGTGCTCAAAGTTAATGTGTTAGAAGCAGGAAAAATGGGCAAGTGTAAGGATTTAAGTGAGTTTGACGAGGGCTAAATTGTGATGTCTAGACGACTGGGCCAGAGCATCTCCAAAACTGCAGCTCTTTTGGGATGTTCCTGGTATGCAGTGGTCAGTATCTATTAAAAGTGGTTCAAGTAAGAATCAGTGGGGAAACGACGAGGGTCATGGGCGACCAAGGCACATTGATGCACGTGGGGAACGAATACTGGCCCATGTGGTCTGATCCAACAAACAAGCTTCTGTAGATGAAATTGCTGAAGAAGTTTATGCTGGTAAGTTAATGTTTGACAGGTCAGGAATGTTTTGGCAGCAAAAGCGGGACCAACACAATATTAGGCATCAGGTCATATGTTATGTCTGAGCGGTTGCCATAAGGTTATGCCTGGCTGGTGTATATAGATATATATATACGCTGTTTTAGATCTACTGTAACTAGGAAAAACGAATGTAGAAAAGAATTATACACATCATGGACAAATGTTTGTGAAAATCTAACCATAAGATATGTTCTTTTTAAATGCTCTATCCCTACTCTTATTACTGTTATAACAACGTCTTGGTACTGATGTAGCATGAGCAGGGCTGGGGTGCAGACAGAGTTCCAATTCATCCCAATATTTATTTATTTTTACCAGTTTGTGTTGGTAACTGGTAATTGGTTAAATAGAAAACATAACTAGGTTTGTGTGATATTGATTTTGCCCTGATTATAAAAAAAAAATGATTTACTACATTCATCTTGACCTGCTGACATTATAGAATATCCACTGGGCATGTAACTCATTTAACATTTGGAATACGCACTTCTATTTATCTGTCCTTTGACCTTCTTCATTCAGAACTGCCTAATAAACCTTCATCATTGAGCTGTACTCTGTGATCACGCATGTATCCGCAGTCTTGTCTTCACTTCGCTGTACATCTCCACAGACACAGCTTTATTTACAGGAGCCTTGAGAGATAAAAAGCTTCGAGCATGATTCACTTTGACCCCTTTGACCACAAACACAAAAATGAAAAGAGCAAACAGGTCAAAGCAGGCAGAAAGGGTTTTTTTTTAGCCAGATGATTCAGAGGGAATTCACAAAATGCAGCAGTGTTTAGAAAATGTGTTGCTGAGAAGGAGGAAAAAATAGGAAGGAAATAAACTAAAATACACAGAGGACATTTTGTTTCGATAGACAGACAAACTCAGCATATACATCCGACTGAATGATTTCATTCAGGACAAGTACACAAACAATTTGATCTCCAGAGAATAGCTGTATATTGACAAAAAAAGAGGGATGTGTAGATGATGTTCTTCGCTGCAGTGTGACAGTGAGCGATTTTCTGACACATGGAAATCACATTGGGGAATAAAATCATCTACAGACTCTGTACTGACTTTATTTATTAGAATTTCCAACCCTTTCTGACAGCTTCGCATTTTTTATTCAGGCACATCACCATTATCAAGCTTGCAGATCATAAAAGGGTGAATAACCTTTTATTTAACTGAAGGTTTCGCGCAAATCTAACTTCCACATGCTCTGATCCAGTTCTTAAAAGAACATTACAAACTAAGGTGGTTATTGAAGAAATTGTGTTCCGGTCTTTTTCACTTGGGAGTAACAAGTCACAGTTCCGAGCATGTTTAAGCAGGCTTCTGTGTTTTCATTTTTTAATTTTAATTTCTATTACCTATTACTAAATATTAATATTACATATTATATTTTCTTTCTACACTAGGTTTTGGTGTGTTTTTGAGGAGATTTGTATTCATTTAGCTTCAAGGACATTAGTAAAAGTCAGGTTGGAGGAGGGGTGCATTCAGTGTTCCAATTCATACTAAAGGTGTTCAATAGGGTTGAAGGTCAACCGTGATCTTTCACTCTAAAGCATGTAAAACAGCCTGTTTTGTGCTCAGATGCATAATGTTGGAACAGGTTTGGGTCTCCAAGTTCAAACTGAATGCTACCATATAAAGAAATCATTTACAAGTGTATGCAATTTTGTGGTAACAGTTAAGAAAAAAAAACAGATAAAAGTAATTCTAAAGAGCAGTAAACCCCCATATACTAAGAGATAAATGGTGCACTGAACCTTCCAAAAAATAATTCTCAGATAGAATTAGAGCAATTTTTATAAGGAGAACATGATACATCCTCCATTGTTTTTTCTTTTTTTTTCAATTAGCATTCTGACATACAAACTGTTTTTTCTATAACATATAACTTTTTGTTTAAAAAAATTGTCTTGAGATTTTCAAATATTTTGTACCGAGTCAATAATGCAGGGGTCATTAAGAAAACATCTATAACTAAATTATTCTACAGTAATGTAAAAATCGAATAAATGCACTGCTTTTTACAAATCAGTAAAAAAATCAGTCAGCGATTTTTGAATATTTAACCCAAAACATCATGAAATAGAAACTGTAAAATATAGTCATTCTAGATAAACAGCATGCAAACAGAATTTGTAGTCTACTGCATGCCTAATGCCAGATATTTCTTTGACATTAGTTTTTTATATTCATAGATTTTCAAGATTTTCCACTGTCAGATCGGCTTTCGTCATACATTTACAAGTACACTGCTGTGTAATGTAAGTAAATTGTCTGCATCAGTGATTCATCCATTGCTAAAGAGTGCACAGAATTGAAGGATTAACAAATGAAGGTGCTGATATAGCATGCTATTGAATGCCAGCATTGCCTCAGGTACACATTTTTGTGTAATTATATGCTTTGATAATGTAATCAGGCTACTGAACGTCTTCCTGACTCCGATTTAAAAGCGAATAGCTTTTCCATGCTCGGTTTAAGACGAGCGAACAGGAGGTGACAGACTTATAGTGAGGGGCGTGTCTCAGTCAAACGCTCTGACGAGGAATTAAATGGGTAAAGGAGTCCTAAAACCTGGGAAGCTGCAGCTCTCCAACTCATTCTTTGAGAAGAGTTAATATCATATCCACCCAGTCTTAAACCTGATGGTCAGATGTGGTTGATTTATATTCTTCAGCAGCAGTTCAGACTGTAGTTCTGACTCCAAGACAAATCACAGGTTTATTCAAATACACTTGTTTTTACATCGTTTCTAAGACAAAACTGAATAAAATGTTAATGTGAGTAAACGATTTGGCTTTTGTGGAAAAGCGCTTCAGTTTCAATGATTTTGCTTAATTTAAGTTTTCACCGTACATTTTGTCACCGTAAAATCTTAAGGACAGAGGACTTGGTACTCAGTGCAATATGACAAGCTGTATTTATGTGTCAAACCCTTAAAGCTTGTGAGGAATTGACATAGACTACAAAGGTAATAAAAGGAACTAACATGCTCTGTGGACACTCCAGATTAAACCTAGCTATAAAGGGTTGGAATGTGTTCAGATAAATAGGTACAAATATAACATTTGGTAGATTGGTGCAGTATAAAGAACTATAAAGCCCTTGACCTCACATCACACTATTGAAAGTAAATGTTCAGATTTGACCAAATGATATTTAAATCAAATAAACTGAAAAGCTTTAGTCTGGAGTGTTTTAATGACTAACACTGACTTGTTGACTAAAACTGAAGAGTTTTCTCTAAGCTTTTCCCACCACCCATCCTCAGAATGTTCTCCAGAGGGACCATCGAGAGCATCCTGAGCAGCTGCATCAATGCCTGGTTTGGGAATTGCATCATCTCAGATTGCAAACCCTACAGTGTATAGTGAGGACAGCTAAGAAGATCTTTGGGGTCTCCCTTTCTTCCATTATAGACATTTATATAACAAGCTTTATCCACAAGTCCAACAGCATTGTGGCTGATTACACACACCTCTCACACACACTCTTCACTCTCCTGCCGTCTGAAAAAAGTTACTGAAGTATTTGGGCCATTATGTCTAGACTGAGCAATAGATTCTTTCTGCAAGTTATTCAATTGCTCAATACATAGGAACTGGACTGACACACACACACACACACACACACACACACACACACACACACACACACACACACACACACACTTACATACACATCTGGGGTCAAATGTAAACTATTGAATTTTTCCATTTATTACAGAATATTTATATTTTATTTAATACATTTAATTTGTGCCAATTTAATTGATCACTCAAATTAATCATTATAATAAAAAGTTTATTGCAATAATTAGATTTGTTTTCTATTTATTTTTTATTAAATCCTATAAAATATGATTTAATATATTATTTAACCAAGCAGCAATTTTATTTAAAATTGTATTTATTGAAAAATGCTAATTGTTCAAATGTTGATGATCACAGATGATAATAATAAATTGCGTTATTAAAAAAAAAACCCACAAGCAATTTGATGTTGTTGCATTTCTTCTCCCTAACCATACCGAAATTGTAGCGAACTGTGATAAAAAATCAAGGTACGTACCGAACTGTGAATTTTGTGTACCGTCACACACCTAGCTATTACTAACAGTTCACAAATTCCTCACCGTCCTACTTTAATTACCCAAATATTACCATTTATAGAAGTTACTTGAATAATATAAGCTTAACAACTGAATAATGAGCTAAGAGTTTAGAAGGTTAATTGCTTGTTTTTGAAAAACCCACTCCATTATTTGGCGCAAAGACAATGCTGAAATCCCACAGTAGCCCTGTCTCTGTTTCTTGATTCATCTTTGCACCCACACAGAGCGTTGAACTTTCGCACCTCATGCACGCTGTCCCAATTTAGAGAATGACTGTTTGATGAGACTCTCTTGCGTTGTTCTCGGAAAGTTCCGGGATTTTATTCTGAAGTGATTGTGCGACTTATGCATTGTGGGGGTTCTGTTATGATCTCGAACTGACGCTGTGTGGGTGTGTGCCTTGCTCATTAGTCTTGTGATGCTGCCATTTTCTTTGTTGCTTTGTGGGTGTGCGTGTGTGTGTGTGTGGGGGGGGGGCGTTGTTCTTGAAAAACAAAAAAGTTTTTGCTCGGAAAGTTCCGGGATTTTATTCTGAAGTGATTGTGCGACTTATGCATTGTGGGGGTTCTGTTATGATCTCGAACTGACGCTGTGTGGGTGTGTGCCTTGCTCATTAGTCTTGTGATGCTGCCATTTTCTTTGTTGCTTTGTGGGTGTGCGTGTGTGTGTGTGTGGGGGGGGGGGGGTTTGGGGAAGGATTCTCTGTGATGCCAAAGCGTGAGCTGTAATGCAAAGTAGCTATGGTCACAATTTGTTTCCATGTTTGAACTCTAATTTTAAGTACGAGCGAGCATGGTGGCGTTGATGGTGGTATTCGTGTGAAAGTTAAACTTTTGAAGCTGTTTGATCAGAGTGTACAAATAAGGAGGTAAGTCTATTAAGCTGGACACACTAAAAGATTAAAGTGATGCTGCATCACTCTTTTTTAGGTAGAGATAAGGGACATTCCACTATCATCATTATCAGCAGGTAGCTGAACACCATTGTGGTTAATGCTAACCAAATAAAAAAAGTTTTAACTAAAAGAAAGGCAGCTCATTTAATTTTAATGACAACATAAATCTTAGATTGAATACTAATAAGGATGAATGTGCGAAGCGATTCAAAATTGTACAATGCCGATAGTATTTTCTGATTAAGGCAACACAGAAACAGTGCTCATATTAATAATTTGTGAGATGATTGAATAAAGGGTGAGTGTTGTTGCTCCGGCCGCGGTTACACCTCTACTGAAAGCTAATGCATGTAAATATATTTTCTCACTTTCTTGTACGAAATTCAATATGAATATTTCAGTTAAATCCCAGGCTCCAAATTGCATCAACTGGAGTGTATAAATCTCTGTAACTGCTGGCAATGAGCCTGCAGGAGTGAAGCCAAGGCCTATCCATAATAAGTAGTCTATTAATATTTGATTTAAAAAAGAAGAAGAAGAAGAAGAAGAAGAAGAAGAAGAAGAAGAGGATGGACAAATCCATTCTTGAGCATCAATAGACTCTAAAATGAAATAGACAGAGATTAGAAAAGAAAAGAAGAATGCTTAGTTATTAGTTCAGGCCTTCATGTTGGATATTGTAAAATAGCTTCTCTATTGTAATAACTGCCAAGGTTTGGAAACGAGTAGAAAATATGTAGCGATAAAATAATCATATTATAGTAATTATGTGTAGCTGGTGCTAGGGTTTGGACAGTGCATTAGCTATGGTTAAAAAACACAGTCCTGATAATTCAAAGTTGCATGGTGGTGCAAATGCTAACTGTCTGTATAAAGTACTGCATATTGTAAGATGCTGAGGTTTTCGTTGGGAGGGATACGGATGTACAGGATTAAAAATGGGTTTATTAGAGGGACAGCGCATGTAGGACGTTTTGGGGACAAGGTGAGTGAGGTGAGATTGAAATGGTTTGGACATGTGCAGAGGAGGGACATGGGATATATTGGTAGGAGAATGCTGAGGATGGAGCCACCAGGAAGGTGGAAAAGAGGAAGACCATGGAGGAGGATTATGGATGTGGTGAAGGAAGACATGCAGGTAGTTGGTTTGAAAGAGGCAGATGTGGAGGACAGGGGGGTATGGAGACGTATGATAATATATATATTATACTGACACTTTTCAATGTCACATTTTCAATGTGTTTTTACGTCTCATGTTTTTTAACTATGCTTTAAAATAAAGCAGTGAATTTCAGTGCCCCTGTCAAATGCAAGTTAATAAACTCATTTGTAATCTTTTCCATCGTCGTCACTGCCAACTAAAACCTCAACATCTTCAGCTCTGCTACCTCCAGCTCCACCTCCTGTCTTTTTCTCAATGCCACTGTCTCTAAACCATACAACATCGCAGGTCTCACCACAGTCCTAGAAACTTTCCCTTTCACTCTCGCAGATACTCTTCTATCACAAATCACTCCTGCTACCACTCTTCTCCACCCACTCCACCCTGCCTGCAATCTTTTCTTCACTTCTCTAACACACTCTCCATAACTTTGCCCTGTTGACCCCAGGTACCTGAACTCCTCCACCTTCCCCACCTCTTCTCCCTGTAACTGCACCACTCCACTGCTCTCCCTCTCATTCACACACATGTACTCAATCTTACTCCTACTGACGTTCATTCCTCTTCTCTACAGCGTGTACCTCCACCTCTCCAGGCTCTTCTCAAGCTGCTCCCTACTCTCACCACAAATAACAATATCTGCAAACATCATAGTCCATGAAGACTCCTGTCTGGCCTCGTCCATCAACCTGTTCATCCGGTAAAAGTAACAAACACACCAGTGGGCTGATCTTTGCAGGTAGCTACATGATCATTTTAACCATAAGTAGAAGTAGAAAGAAGTGCATTTGGACCATTCAGATGAAGTATAGGATGACTGTAGATTATGCTTTTGAGATGTGGATACTTATAACTCAAGTCAATCAGCTTTTATTGTCAAATGTCAAATTCCCGAGGACTGAGGATCTACATAACACAACATAAATGAACAAAAAGTAGCCCAAAACACATAACTACACAAAACTAACTAGGACACTAAAACAAGTGCATGTATGCAACATTTAGTGCAAAATCAACATAAAAATTAAAACAGTAGACACAGTGACACTGCAGTACTGATCATTTATTTGCCCATATAATAAAAAAAAAACATTGTAACTGTAAACACTGATTGTTTTTGCAGCAATTTGTGCAGAACAGCATAAAACACCACCTGCTATAAAATCACTTCCTGGTTAGTGGCTAATGCTAGCGCTATTCATTCTTTAGAATTCTTTCATTATTTTCGAAACAAGTCCGGTATGGAGTGAGTAGCCACAGTGACACTGCGCTAACACTAGTTTCTATTTCATACCACATATTGTTGTATATGTTTTAAAGTTTAATTAAATAATAATAATAATAATAATAATAAAATGCACTGAAAGTGGACAAAGTGCAAGGCAGAGAATAAACAAACTTTTGCTACTTGATACGTTCCTGAGGGAACTCAGATGTTCATCACGTAAAAAGAGATTGCATTTGGTACACGTGCACCGAACCAAAAGCCCTGTATCGTTACACCCCTAGTCATAGCATTATCTCTCTCTCTCTCTCTCTCTCTCTCTCTCTCTCTCTCTCACACACACACACACACACACACACACACACACACACACACACACACACACACATATATCTGAAAAGATTTCTAAACAATCCCATATTTTTTATTTATTTATTTATTTTTTATTTGTTGTGCACAGTTTTCCTGTTTTTTTTTTTTTTTGCTGTATACAGTCAAATGTGACCTGATGCAGGAACAAAACATTTTAAAATACTTTTGTGAAGAACAAATATGTCTGGCAAATGATGTATTTTTTTAAATACATAAATAATAAGTTAGTATATCACACAACACCAGGGCTACCAATCATGAGCCTGCTCCATATCCACATCCTGAGCTCAGATCTGGAGTGTCCTACTGTATGTTTTCCACCATGACCATGTTTGTCTGATTTCCTCCTACAGTACCTTCTCAAAACATGGCAGGATGTAGACTGGCTGTTCTAAAATTGCACCTATTTGTGAAAGTAGGCACCAAAACACAGCACCACTAAGCAGCCAATGTTAGGCTCTTGTAAGTCACTCTGGATATCATTAGGTGGTAGCTTAGTGGGAAAGGAATTTAAGCCTAAGATCGTGAGTTTAAATCCCAGTTGCACTCCTGGACTGCCACTCCTGGTCCCCTAAGCAAGGCACTTAACCCTATAGCTGCTCAGATGCATGACTGAGATAAATGTGTTGCTCTGGATAATAGCATCTGCCAAATGCCACCAATGAAAATGTAAATGTAGGTGTCTGCCAAAGTGCCATAAAAACGCCCTGTGATGGAATGGATGTACGTCTCAGGGGTAGCATTCCTGGGGTATATTCCTTGGGCAGGATAATGCACTTACTTGAAGACGAGTGAATGTATTCACGAAATTTTTACCTCAGAGCCGACCGGCTTTTTTGACCTTTTATTATATCATGTGTATCTGGCCAGTCCAGGCACTTAGCATTTGTGTGTGTGTGTGTGTGTGTGTTTAAGGCCGCACTAACTTTATTACAAGACCTTTAAAATCCTCCAGGTCTGTAAGAGTAGCTACTGAACTGCTGCGGCAGGAAGGCACGAAAAGTAAAGCTCCTCTAATGAGGGAAGATTCCACTTTCAAAAGATCCTCGAGTCCCTGATCCATAATTACATGCTTGTGTGTTGGCAAAAACACATAATTATATGAATTTGATCAGTGCTAATTAAACCTGTGTGTTTTTAAGGCCGCACTAACTTTATTACAAGACCTTTAAAATCCTCCCGGTCTGTAAGAGTAGCTACTGAACTGCTGCGGCAAGAAGGCACGAAAAGTAAAGCTCCTCTAATGAGGGAAGATTCCACTTTCAAAAGATCCTCGAGTCCCTGATCCATAATTACATGCTTGTGTGTTGGCAAAAACACATAATTATACGAATTTGATCAGTGCTAATTAAACCATAGGGAAATAACCCAAAAAGAGCTTTGTTGGATGGTGAAAAGCATAATACAGGTTTTAATGAAAGGTGTGCTGATGTCCAGCTTAGACCCTGAAGAGTTTGTATATGTTATCCACTGATATTATAAAATGAATAAAGAATGGAGAAAATGTGGATATGTTTCTAGATACGAGCGTACCAAATGTATGCAACCTGAAGAAGAATGAGCAGTTAGTACACTATACAGACAAAAGTATAGGGACACCTGAATTCTCCTAAAACTTCATTTTAAAGTACTTCTAACAATGTCTCAAGGCAGCTTTACAGAGATAAAGCGGTTAAAAAAAGTTTCATTTTAAGTTCAGGTTTAGTGCCTATTCTTATAAGTTTGTTCCTTGTAATTGTAAGTTTCTCCCTAATTAGTGAGCCAGTGGTAACTGTGACAAGAAAAAACTTCCCGAGGTAGCATGAGGAAGAACCCTTGGGAGGAGCTAGACTCAAAAAGGAATCCATTCTCATCTGGGTGGCACCGAATGTCCATTCAATACAGTTCCATCATTGTTAAGGTGTGCAGTGATTGGCGCTTGGATGCAAAACTGCTAATGCAACCTGTGGTCCTGAGCCAATGTAGCTGACTGTTAGTAGACTTTTTATAATAATTACAGTCCAAATCCATCCAAGTTCTTGAGTTGCTCAGTAATTTCATGGATCTTTGGGCTTTTGAGGTGTAACTATCCCTAAAGCAGATCTATCAAGATACAATGTGTTGGAGAGGAAGATCTTGAGTTCTGACCTCAACCCTATTGAACACCATTGGAATAAATTGGAATGCTAAATGCACCCACCCGAGGCCTCCTCACTTAACCTTCATCAGTACCTGACTTTACTAACACCCTTGTGGGTGGATGAGCACAAATCTCCACAAGCACATTCCAAAATCTAGTGGAACATCTTCCCAGAAGAGTGGATGTTATCATGGCAGCAAATGGGGACAAATGTGAAAGGGGATTTTAAATCTTAAAAAAAATAAATAAATAAATGAGTCACCTAGCTGCTTGCTGTAATATTGTAAAATGACCTTTAAGAGCTGCAAAGGGCTATTAAATTCTCCATGGGTCAGTCCCTTTTAGCATGCACTTGCACCGACCTCTGGATGATTCAGCATAGTTTGCAAACAACACAAGGCAAAAATCCTGCACTGATGTTACCCTATACTGTTGTCTTCATGTTTAGTTAGTCCTCTAATTAAGCAGCGGTGTAACTAAAAAGTAATTTCAAATGACAACAAAGGCATAACGGTTTGAATTCTATTTGAACAGAACGCCAGACCTTCCATGAACTTGTTTAATTTGCAAACATCACAACATTGCGATACTCTGCGCCGCTCTAATACCATGTAATTTACGAATACAGTCGAACATCAGTTCGACTCTGTTGTTTTCTTACTTGTATAATTATTCAGGCCGATGATGTGTGTGATTTATTCCTTTGACACGCCGTCATTAGCTTTGAACCTGCTACCAGGATTGATTTCCCGCTGATGAACTTCTTAATGGCTTAAGTAATTAAAATGTATATGTATGTGCTCCAGTTGTGTTCACTTTATTATTTTGGGACACAAAGATGAATCACTCACACGCACATGCATTCACATTGTATTCAGATTTTTTTTTCAATGCTTAATTTTGTTAATGTAGCTGGATGGTACTGTGTTTTCACCCAGTTAAACATCAGGAACACAAAGGCTGCAGGCAAACTGCAAAAAAAAGCTATTTTCTTCACAGGTAGAAAAAAAAGAAAAGAAAAGGTTAAATATCCATTTCATTATAAGATCAAATACTGTATTTCACATACACATTTTATGCAAATGTTGCAATATTGCTTCTCATAGTAACAAATTCATATTAATATGAAATCTTGTGATGCCCACAGCAAAATGACCCCATTTACTAAAGTCCACTTATACACTTTGAATGTGGATTAATTCACCTGAACTAGGAGACCCAAACCTTCTCCAGCATGACAATGCCCCTGTGCACAAACCCAGCTCCATTAAGATATGGTATACATCGGTTGTATTAGAATATGTTGAGTGGAGTGTTATAGAGACCTGACCTTACCAATATTTTACACCTTTGGGGTGAATTGGAACTCTGACTGCACCCCAGGCGTTCTCACCTCACCTACTTCATTACCTGACTTTATTACCACCCTTGTGGCTGAATTAGCAATTTCATTTTTAGATTTTGGCAGCAAATAGGGAAAAAATGTCAAATGTGATGTTCCAAATACACACATACGAATCTTATTGCCATGTGTCAACAATTTATCATTGTGTACTTAGAGGTTGCATAAACATCACAGATCCTGGACCAATAACTGGTCCAATCATTAAAAAAGTGCTGATTTGTGCTGTAAAATTTACCTGATTACATGTAATAAATGTGCCTGATAAAATGCATGCAAATTCTCAAATTTGACTACATGAATTTTTCTAAAGCACTTTCTATTACAGGAGCTCTGAGGGTGGCTCCAGCAGCCAGGTTTATATTTACGCACTATTTTGAACATGTTCGTGTTTCTATAGTAATTGGCAGGGAATTTAATAACGAGAAAGTGTATAATCATAGATGTGGTGAAGTCACAGTTAATAATATTTCATATTTATTAACTTCCAAAAAACAATGTGTACTGTTTTTCAGTGGCATGATTGTTGATGGTGGACAGTTTCAGGAATTGGTGTAAAAAAAAAGCATCTAATGAGTGTTCAGTCTGCAAGGAAAGACCTCATGGTTGATAAAGGGGCACAGAAGAATAGGCAGATAGGTTGAGCTGCCAGAAATGTTACTGTATTGTAAGTCAAATATCATCCCAGAATGCATAATACATTGAACTTCGAGCTTGTCTAGGTTTAATGTCCCTTGTAGCCCAAGTGGAAAGCTGGTTGGTCTTAACTACCATGTCTTTAGTGGGTTTTAATAATAATTACACAACAAGCTCTGAACTTCATTAGCTTTCTCATTTAATACTGTATGTGACCATAAAATTTAGCCTTAGCCAGTAAAGTGTAAATGGATTCATAATGCTATTCGGGGTGACCAGCTCTCCAGGTCAGGCATTATTAGAGTTATATAACTACACAGGGACTTGCTGAAGGTCATAACGGTGCTTTTATTAAGCAGGAAAATGCCATGCAGCATCGGGTTATAGCTCAGATTTGACCCGAAAAGTCTCCAAATATGCTGTGTAGCAGCTACTGGCATTTCACACTGCTGCACAGTCAAGTCACATTGAAATGTGGAGAAACACTGACACACTGATGCCGGGGATCAGTGGCAACCCAAGATGCTGTGTCAGTGGTTCGCAAGCTTGAGCGATGATTTTGCTAAGAAACCTGAGTCTGCAGCAACATTACCGATGTCATCTCTAAGAAACTGTGACACCGAACAAGCAGAGGTTCTGTAAAGAATACAGAGAGCACAGCAAGGCAGAAAGAGGAAACGAGCAAAGGCATATGTAACCATAATGCAAGAAACGAGAAGAGTACTCAAGGGGGATATGAGAAGTTTGAAATCCCAAGAAAAGATTTGGAAAGATTTACTACAAGCGATTTCATGAACTGTAGGATTACACTTAAATGATGAACATTTCCAGCTGCCCTGTGTGCAATTCTATTTAATCCACATTAGGCAGAATGAGAACACTGAAGCCCCAAGTCTAAAAAAATCTAATAATCCAGCCAGAAATTTACATCCTCCTGTGTCAGCTGTCACAGTTTTCTGCACGGCTCCTTGCCTTTCTGCTCTTTCCAGGTTTGAAAAGAGGCTCAGTGACAGCAATAGTGTGCTTCAGGGAACCCAAGTGCAAACTCTACTGGCTTCTGACAAAACCATTAAACAGCGGCTGGAGGGAAGCACGAACTCTAATTAACTCTCATGGGACAGCCACATTACACATGAAAATGCCTCCAATTAGGCCTCCCAATGATAAATTCCTGAAGAAGACAAAGTGCAAGAGCTTTAATGGAGTCGGCGAGGTCAGAGATGCCACAGGGTTGGGGGTGAGTGTAATCATTCCATCATTGCTCTAGTCAATCATGGAGAAAGTTTGAATTTGGAGCAGATCTCTTCTTGGTGGGTGCAAGATGCACAAAAGAGGACCTTCGCATAATAAAAACGAAAGTAGCTTATAAGAAGCAGAAATACAAATGATAGCTTAGGTTACTCTATGTAAGAGTAATTCTGGAAGCACACATGACTAACAATTTCAAGCTTTTTGACACATACACTATATTGCCGAAGGTATTGAGTCACCTGACCTTTCCTGCTATGTGTGGTTCTTTTCCTAACTGTTACCACAAAGCTGGAGGCACTCAATTGTCTTTAGATGCGCTGTAATACTATTTTGCATTCCCTTGAACTTGGAAACTCAACCATTTTTTTAGCATGGTGATGCCCCTGTGCACAAAGTGAGCTCCTTAAAAATATGGTTTACATGCTTTGAAGGGGAACATCTTGAGAGGCCTGCTATAGAGTTCTTATCTCATACCTACAGAACACTTTTGGGATGAATGTGAATGCTTACTGCACACCAGGCCTCATCACCTCACCTATATCAGTACTAAATCACATACTGTACTTATGATCAGGTGACCCAATACTTTTGGCAACATAGTGTAGATTTGTATTCCACCCTTTTCTGACATAAGAATGAACAGTGCTTGACATTTATATGTCTTCTGCTATATTACCCTGATTATAGTTTTTCTGCAGACAGTGCAGACCTTAAAAAGCTTGCAATTGTAGGCATTAAAAGATCACCTACAAAACCTTACGATTTCAACCACTATGCATTTATTATTATGCATACATTGTACACCCTATGAATGCACTTTTACAGGGTTTTCTGTAAAATCAACTAACACATGCCTTATAGAGCCAAACGTTTGCGGACACCTGCCCGTCACACCCCTTATGTAGTTCTTTCCCAAACCATTGCAGAACTGTAAATTTGAAGCATACAGTATTATCAAATGCCTTTGTATAGACTGGCAATGCTCTTGTAAACAAAACAATCTAGACAAGCTTGACATAGAAAACCTTGCATGTCCTGCAATTAACTGAATTGGAGCTGGACCTGGAACTGGAATGTTGAATGCACCCCAGACCTCCTCACCCAACATCAGCACCTGATATAACTAATGTCCTTGTAGCCGAACGATCACAAATCCTCAGAGCAATGCTCCGAAATAAAAAGGGAATCCTTCACAGGAAAGTTCTAGTTGTTGATATGCTGAAGGTTATTGATAGGAGATGATGGTTTAGCATTTTAATTTCTTTGACCTAATTGCTGTATATGTTAAAGTGTCCATGTATCCATCTAGGGATGTTTTTTATTGACAGAGCGCATCGAATTAGCAAATAATTATTATTGCTATTTTTTTTTCCTTAAATCAACAACCCAGAATAATGAAAAATAGGTATCATCTTGAGCAAACATTATGACTTTACCAGCTTAATTTAGTATCTCATGGCCACACAATAATTTGCCTGTGCACAATATTAAAACAAAATACTAATTAAACGGATCAACTGCTGAGTAATGTGTAATGAAGGTAGCAGCAATATCACTTAATTAAACCACAATTGCAGGGATTAATGAAACAATTACTCCAGATAATGTTTATGCGACAACATATTGGCAATATACTAGACTTCAGACTAGACTGTTTGATGGGTATTTCATGGCTCGTGATTTTCTTATGCTTATGATTTAAGAAAAAAAATATTGTCACATTTCATTCTTTCCATTCACATTTTCTATCTACATCTTTAAGTATGACCAACTTTCCTGGCATAAATATTGACAAAACCTAATTGGAAAGCAATCATGGAGTTATATTCCCAGTGGAATTAAAGCTTCAACAAAATCTAATATTCTACAGATTAACCTACATTAACATACATTGTAATTTTGTAAGATGAGACTCGTACACCGTAAATTACTCAGTATAAATAGCACAATGAGTGGCACAAGTACTACTGACCTGATTAACTTTTACATCTTCTAACCAAAAGCAGGTCATAATCATTATAAGCAGCTCCCATGCTGCAGGAGTACACAAACATTTCCCTTTTGTTGTTCCCTTCTCATTAAAAAAATACAAAATGAAAACAGAAGACTGATTACTAAACCCTTTCATAAAGCACTATTTAAACTAGAAAAGGATATTGTGTATCTGCAGAGGTTTATAACAGCACAAAAGATGGAATCTTGTTTCCAGAATGTGTAATTATTTGAAGCGCATACTTGCTGATTAGAAACTTGCATCCTGAACAACACGCCCCAATGCCTGCTATTTACTGCACAGTTTTATGCCTGTCCATATTTCATTACGATACGCTTTCATATTAATCATGCTAATGATTAATCGATGACATACGGTAGCCTGTGCGATAAATCTCAGAGTAATCGGTTTAACGCTCGGCCAGCTGCAATGCTTGGAGTCCCTAATTTTACTGTGCGTTATTTGTGTCAGGGTACAAGCTGAGTGGGATAATACACCAATCCGTCGTAAACTGCAGGAAGGCCGGAAATTGCACTTTTCGCTCCTGCTGGTTCATGCTGGACAATTATGGTGCATGAAAGGTCGCAAACAGTTTTTGCACAGAAGAGCAACAAAGCTTAAACAAAAGATTCTGAAATTCGTTCAGGTTTCTAACAATCTCATAAACAAAATAAAACCCAAACAATGCTTGGATATTTACTCATTCATGTTGAGTAAGAGCTTTGTATAGAACTCTGTATGGAACTTTGACCCAGATATCTTGAAGACAGAGGAGGACAAGTCAAACTGTTATTTATTAGAGCTTAATGCTCTTAATGTTTTAAGTTAGTGTTTGTTTTTCGGTCCAAATATCATCTACTAAGAAACATTCAAGAAAAGATATCACACAAATGATGCTCCATTTATATGTCAAAAACCTTAGGTATGATAATTTTTTTTTCTTACTTTCGACCAGTAATCAGAATTTCAACTTTATTGAGTGGATCTTCTGACTCTTAAATTACTCCATTTTTATCCTTGCTGTAACATTACAAATTGTGGAAAAATTGAATCGAGTGTTGTGGTGGTGGTGGTCTTACACAAGATTGGGACAACTGACTTTTCCACCCATATGTGGTCCTTGAAGTCGGAAGAACACAAATGTATAGGATGTCTTTGGATATGTGTTAATTTTCCTTTTACTTGAACTAAAAGACCCAAATGTTTCAGCATGGCACTGCCCCTTTGCACAAAACGAGCTACATGAACTTATGGATTACATGGGTTGGAAGGGAAGATCTTTGAAATTAACTGGAATGCTGACTGCACACCAGACCTTTTCAACCTACATCAGAACTTGACTTTAATAACAACCTTGTACCTGAATCACACAAGCCTGCTCCAAAATCTAGTGGAACATTTTCCCAGAAGAGTGGAGATTTTGATAACAGTAAATGGGAACAAAATGTGGAATGAGATGTTGATAAATCAGAATCAGAATGCAATTATTTGCGAAACTCATAAATCCATTTTTTATTCCCAATAGAAAACTGAAAACATATAAAATGTTTAAACTTAGAAAATGTGAGATTTTATGAAAAAAAAGTAGTTTTAAATTTGATGGCTGCAACACAGCTCAAAAAGTTGGGACAGAGTTATGTTTACCACTGTGTAGCATCAGGTCCTCTGTCTGTATACATCTGGGAACAGAGCAGAGCAGTTGCTTAAGTTTTGGGAAAGAAATGTTGTCCTATATGTGTCTGTTATAGTATTTTATTTGCTCAACAGTTCTGGGTGTTCTTTGTTGTATTTTTTGTTTCATCATGCACCAAATGTTATCAAATGGTGAAAGGTTTAAACTCGTCTAGGCCAGTTCATCACTATGAAGTCATGCTAATGTAATAGATGCAGTATGCATTTAGCATTTTCTTGTTTAAATATTTTCTTTTTGTCCTCTACTGAAAAAATTAAGTTTTCTGAATGGAAGAATGTGTTGTTTTTTATTTAAATTTTACACAACTTTTTTGGAATTGGTGTTGTAGTTTAAATTTTCCCAAAATGCATGGTTTCATTTCCATTTTTCAAACAAAATATCTATTTTTTAATTTGTTTATTGATTTGCTTCATATGTTATGCACAGTTTTCATGGTTTTGCTAGCAATACCAATAGCAATATACATGCTTATATCTTGTGTGTCCAAACTTTTGGTCTTACAGTACAGACCAAATGTTTATATATATTATATTATATATACAGTACAGACCAAAAGTTTGGACACACCTTCTCATTCAAAGAGTTTTCTTTATTTTCATGACTATGAAAAGCTTCTTCAAAGTAGGCATCAAGAGAATGCCAAGAGTGTGCAAAGCAGTAATCTAAGCAAAAGGTGGCTACGTTGAAGAACCTACAATATGACATATTTTCAGTTGTTTCACACTTTTTTGTTATGTATATAATTCCACATGTGTTAATAAAGTTTTGATGCCTTCAGTGTGAATCTACAATTTTCATAGTCATGAAAATAATGAAAACTCTTTAAATGAGAAGGTGTATTCAAACTTTTGGTCTGTACTGTAAATGCGATGGTAAATTACACTTACATGTTACAAACACATCCTACGCAACACAGGTTAAACACATCCTCCACAATGATCCTTATGTATTATACATCCTCATATGTGCACATTATATTTACAGTGACATTTAATGCTTATATTTACACAAAAGAAAAAAACCATTTGAATGTGTGGATATTTTGCTATCTGTGAAGGAGGCCTGTGTGCCCATGTTTGCTTAACTATAAACTATAAACTGTTTTAGTAGTTGAGGTAAAAACTTACCAGCGATTTGAAACCTGCAAGAAATAAAATCTTGACTGTTGCAAATATCTTATTCGTATATTACCAGCTCTCTCTTTCCCTATTGTTTTACTGACACGTTTATTTTTTTTTAACAAGATGCTGCATGCTGCAGGAGATGCATATAGATATATAGAATGCATTACTTTGAAAATCTTAGAATGTTGAATCAAATGGAAATATGACTTGATGGCTCTAAATTGAACCTGAGTAGGCAGACAAACTTATATGGTTCATTGTTTGGTCAACTTTTGTGTGAGGAAAAAAAAAAAACAGCAAAAAAACGAATCTACTACAGATTTCACTAATGTTTCCGTCATTGCTTCAGTGAGTGGAGGCACCATAAATGCATTAGGGAGGATTGTTACTACTTCTGTAGTTCTTTAAGCCTTACAACTGCTGAACTTTTAGTCTCCAGAGAAAGGCCTGTGCAAATCTGCGAGTGTATGCAGTTCACATTTTATTCAATTCTTGCTCTTCTGGAGTCTTTTTTCTGAGCTCTTTTCTCTTAATGTTGTGGTAGCTGAGTATTTTTTGCTCTCTTTCCTTTTTGTCTACACAACGTACTAACCGGTGCTCACGATTTAGTCATGGCATGGAGATACTAAAAATATTTTTTTTTTTAGTTTTAGCATTTTGAGTTCATTACAAGCCAGGCTGTTTCTGTCTCTCCCAAATGTAAATGCTGCTATATACAATATGGACATACAGTATCGACTATACAGTATAGACAAAGGTTTGTGGACATCTGACCATGATTTATGAAAATCCCATTTTACATTTAGTCCCCATTTAGTGTTATAATATCATCTGGGAGGATGCTTGTGGAGATTTGTGAATAGAGAGATATTGAGAATAAAGTCATGTACTGATGTAGATGAGGAGGCCTGGGGTGCAGTCAACACTCCAATTTATTCCAAAGGTGTTGAACAGTGTTGAAGTTGGAGCTCTCTAGAAGGCCACTCAAGAGGCACTCTAAGCCATGTAAACCATATTAATGGAGCTGACTTGCTGAAACAGGTTTGGGTCTCCAAGTTGAAGTAAAATGAAATATTTAATGCTACTAATTCCAGAGGCATTAGACACAATTGTGTAGAACAAAACAAAATCATAGCACACATGACGAATGATTGGTTTACAGTTTTTTCTCAGTTGTTTTGAAGCGTTTCTTAGATAAGTGATGACATTTTTAAAACTACTTGTTCAACCTCCACATCATTTATTATGATTAAATTACGAATGCTTTTGTACATCATTTAATCGATTGTGTACAAGTGTCTGTATTATCAGTTGTTTATGTCATTGTGATAAAAATATATATTATATTGGTTTCCCCTGAATAGTCTCAACCCTCAAAACATCTCAGCATCAATTCATTGCATAAGTCACTGAATGCCAAATAGTTAAACCAGTTGTCATATCCTAAAATTAAAATTTTTTTTGTAAATGTGATTTGAATTGATGCATTGTGCAGATGAATCTTGAATTCATCTTTGAAGCCGTTCACTAATGAATGAGAGTGAACGGCATTAGATCAACCAATAATCAACTAGTTCTCTAAAACAGGTCAAAGGTGAATCTTGTGAACCTTTAACTGGAGTATATACAGACAAAGCAAAACAAAGAATTATACATTCTGAAAATGGATTAACTACTAGGAAACTAACAATTGTATAAATCAAATATGCAGTCAAATGAATGAATTTCTGCTGCTATAATTTATAGATGCCATACAAAATAAATTAAATTTTTTTCACTGTACATTTTGCCATTTTTCAGTCACTGTAATTCAACTATAGTTTATATCAAGAAATACTGACACTGTGCACCATCATACTGACAACATAACTAAACATTTTAAGAATTCTGTTTGTGAACAATGACAACAAGACTCTTCATTCTGATGGAAATGACATGTTCATTGACAAAAATACTTACTTTTGAGAGATAAACTAAGGATTTGAGAAAAGTACATGCTTTTGCAAGAAATCCAATGTACAGGGAGTGCAGAATTATTAGGCAAATGTTTATATATATTATATTATATATACAGTACAGACCAAAAGTTTGGACACACCTGCTCATTCAAAGAGTTTTCCTATTTTCATGACTATGAAAATTGTAGAGTCACACTGAAGGCATCAAAACTATGAATGAACACGTGGAATTATATACATAACAAAAAAGTGAACTGAAAGTATGTCATATTGTAGGTTCTTTAAAGTAGGCATCAAGAGAATGCCAAGAGTGTGCAAAGCAGTAATCTAAGCAAAAGGTGGCTACTTTGAAGAACCTACAATATGACATATTTTCAGTTGTTTCACACTTTTTTTTTATGTATATAATTCCACGTGTTAATTCATAGTTTTGATGCCTTCAGTGTGACTCTACAATTTTCATAGTCATGAAAATAAAGAAAACTCTTTGAATGAGAAGGTGTGTCCAAACTTTTAGTCTGTACTGTATGTGTTGTGGAAAAATACAGACAGAAATTAAAATCAGCATCACCTAATGATTTGAAGTGTTGTATGTAAAAAAAAACTTTTTTTGGGCGAGGGGATTTAGAGCAGAACCCATTTAGTAGGGCTAAATTGTGTAGACTCCTACACTGTTCAATAAACTGTATTAAATTCTTTTTTTTTGTAAAAAAAAAAATGCTTTTGTTATTAAACAGTTCTCTAAGAGTATCGACAAACTGCAACACGCCACGGGCAGATAATGTTAGTGAGTCAATATATCAGTTGGGTGCTAACAGTAACACAACACAGCGAATTATGTGACTCGATATTACTTTGCAATCTAACAATAGAGCAAAAATAAATCAGAAAGGAATAAATCAACAGGAAATTTACTGACACCATTTTGGAGCCCAGTATTGCCAGCTATGAATGCGTACCCTCCCTACACACCAGAGTAGCCTGAAAGCCTTTTTGTTTTTACGCTAATAAATGCCCATCCAGCACGTGCAGTAAGAAACCGCAATCAGATGCGAGGTGGAATAATTTGCAGTCGATATCCGAAAGGTCTTGGTCACAGAGGTTAAACTCGGTTCAAAGAATGAAAGCGCTCTTTCTCTTCTTAAATGAATAGCAGACATGGAGCCTATTAATAGAGGAGTCTCGGGCGGAAACTGGGGAATCGATCTGTGTGGACGGATTGTCCTGGAACATGCGGGCTGCACCAAAAGATATTCCATAATTGTCCACTGTTCTTTCAGGCCAAGCACGAAAACCGTAACCCAGTAAAAATGGCGAGATTTAAAAAATAAATGGGAAAAAGTAATTTTGTAAAGTTTTATTGTGAGAAATCTAAACGCTAAACACACATGGAAGTAAATATGATGCTGAATATATAACCCAGCCTCTGAAAGAAACTATTACTTCAAAAGTGCTTGAAAAATGGCTTTTGTTTTGTGAACAGCAGATATAGAATTAGACATATAATTACGGCAGCACTTAGAGAACATCTGCTGTTAAAAATTAAGTACATACAGAGGTTTGGCATGATTATTACCATTAAACTACAGTATAAGTATTCCTTCATGTAATGCACTGTATGTGCTAAAAGCTTTGAACCAAAGTACAAAACTGACAGGCAGCATTTTTTGGTCAAAGGTCTAAACACACTTCTGCCTGGATATGGTGAGGAATGAGATGTTAATGGATATATGCATGGCTATAAAAATAACTGAAACGTTGTTTTGAGAGCGCTTGCACTTAATTACTTGTGATCTAATTTCGCATTAAAGAGTGAAGAAAGAAAAACCTCTGGATGAAGCACACATTGGCAGAGTTTGAAGACCTCTGGGAAGTGATCAGTCATGTGGGGAGACAGCAGGGAGACGTCCTCCTGTCTCTACACAGTATTTCAGTTCAAAGTCATGGTGTTTCTGTTTACTGGGTTTTTCTGCACTTTTGCTTCATGCAAATAATACATTTATTCACAATACTTAGAGTTCATTGTGCAAAAGACAAAAATATAAAAATCTATCTATCTGTCTGTCTGTCTGCTTGTCTGTCTGTCTGTCTGTCTGTCTGTCTGTCTGTCTGTCCGTCCGTCCGCCCACCAGCCCACCTGCCCGCCAGCTAGCTAGCTATTTTGCATGGTAGACTGTAAAGCCAGCAATGTAAACTTGGCCACGTTAACTTGGTGTTAACTTCCTCTCTCTTCGCCTACAACTTTTACCAGTTTCTTCAGAGATGAGATGTGGCTTCTCCGCAGCCGGAGAAATCCCTGTGTTACTGAGGGAGAATCATTTGGTTTTGTGAGTAACTTGATGAAATCTGAAAACATCTTTGTTTATGAGTGGATGCTTTATTAAACGTACACCGACGCTAAGGCCCCCAACTAGTTACATACCAGAGTATTTCTATATTTGTGTATATATTGTTTACTTTGAACTGACTAATCGGTTCTCTTCAGGCATCTAGTGGTTCTGGAAAGCAGATGTCACCTCAGTACAGCTCCCAGAAAATGGAAGTACATAAGTACATCTAGCTGCATACATACAGTATATAGCCAGTGGTGTAAAGTATGTGAGTAAATGTACTTTGTTAATGTACTAAGTAATATTTTGGTGACTGTACTAAGTATCAAAAATCTAAGCAACTTTTACTCTCAACTCAACTACATTTATGAGTCAATATATGCACTTTTTATTGCACTATATTTTAATAGACAATGAGCGTTACCAATTACATTTTTCACTTCTGTTTTTAGCACCGCTGGCCTCATTTTCAGTCCAAAAAAAGCTCAAATAAATAAATAAAAAACGCTGAGAACCAGCTTTTGTTGAAGTTGAATTAATATGTTGCCCCTATCTGAGACTGTGAGGTGCACCAATCATAGTCAGCTCTGGATATTTGGTTTAATTTCATCTCAAATGATTTACTTTCATTCTATTTTTCCATTGAAAACTTTGTGACATGATGATGTTTTTCAGTTTGTTCATTAAAGATACCTTTTTGAAAGATTATTTTAATCGTCTTTTTTTTCTGCTTTTATTTTTATCTTTGTTGTTGAACAGGCTGTTGTGTTGATTTTGGTTAATGCAGTGTTGAGGTGTACAATACGATTGGTATTTTAGAAATTAATACCTCACAAATCAACTCTTTTGTTGTTTTTGTTTGTTTTTTTAGACAAATAAACTGCCATTTTACTAATGTGTCTTTTTTACTTATTTACTTTTAGTTATGATGCAGAATGATCATTTAAACAAAACTTGCAAAATTACCACAGTTAATATATATGTTTAAACGTTATATAATAATAAAACCTATATAATAATACCTTATATTTGTTTATATATAATATAACTTTCATTTTTCAGAGACTTTAAAACTCTGCAGAGACATGCTGCACTATACACATCACTTTGTCTGTGGAATATATGGAACAGCAGATCTCTAAATAAAATTGGAAGTGTATTTCAGGCTAGTCTGCACAGAAATATAATAGAAAAATGGTTTTATTTGTTTAGTTAGAGCAACCGAAGCAAAGCACTGAAGACAAACAACAAAAAAAAACAAAAACACCACCAATAAGTATAAATGATATGAGTGATTATAAAGCCTGCTCACACAAAACTATACAACTGTATCAAAATAACATCAACATTAATGTATCGTTCTTTTAACCAGAAGCTTGAGGATTCAAATCCCAGTCATTGAGCCATTGAGAGCCATTAAGACTTCAATTTCTATGCTTTATTCTTAAATTCTGCCTTACTTGTAAAATGCTTTTCAAGCATCTGCCAAACATAAATGCACTGAGAGGCTGCACTTACACATCATCAATACTTAATCAATTCAAATGATTTCCCTAGTGTGTGTTGTACCATCTAATTTGTTGCGAGCAATCTTTTTTAAATGGCCTGTTAGTGGCCAGGACTAATCTGTTCTTGCATTTAGAGTTGACTTTAAATCGAGCCAAATTTGCTATACAAGAATTATAATTATGAAGGTGTAAGTGTACTATTGGTAGTTTGTTTAGTTGTTTGTTCGCTTTACTACATTTATAATGTCATACATACTGTATATATAAAAGTCATTTTGGGATGACCTGGATTTAGACCCAGTGGTATATTAAAGAAGACCAAATAAAGCTCTTCTCATTCACTATATGGAAAAAAAATGAGATACAAACTTGCTTTTTAAACATCACATTTCACATTTAGTTCCAATTTGCTTTTCTAATAACCTCCAACCTTCTGGAAAGATTGCTTCTGGAGATTATTTTGGTCATTCAGCCACAAGGGTATTAGTAAAGTAAGCTACCGATGTGGGCTGAAGAGGTTTTGGATGTTCAATAGTTTGAATTCAGAGCTCTATTGAAAAGCTCTCAAGATCCTCCACTCCAATTCTTGGAAACCATATCTACATGGAGTTGGCTTTGTGCACAGAAGTGGTCAACCTGGAACAGGTTTGGGTCTTCAAGTGGAAGTGAAGGGAAAGATTTAATGCTTCCACCTCCAAAGTTACAATTGTGTGCCTCCAACTTTGTGGTACCAGTTTGGGAAAAAACATACTAATGGATAAACCAGGAGTCCCAATATCTTTGTCAATATACTGTATACTTTATTAAAAAAAAAACATTGTTGGTAACAAGGAAACAAAGAAAACACATTTTACAAGTATATTTTTTTGCTTTCCCAACAGAAACCATAGTGGCCTCCTAATCAGATCCTCCTCCCAACCTTTCCAATGACTTGAATGTCTGAAAATTATTTCCTTAAATGAGGCAGCTCATTAGAAACAGGTAAAACATTCGTTTTAGTTTCATTTCCTTCCCCTGTCTCCACCTTATATTTAATCATTTCCTGTTCAGCAGCTCATTTGTGCTTGCCACTGATTTGCCAATTTCAATTTACAGTGAACCCTGTCTTCCTCTGCAAACTGTAATTCAGTCTACAATATCTCTAATGGTAATGATAATTAGAAGGTGATTAAAAAAATACTGTTTGCTTTCCTGCTCTGGTCAGCAATGATATATTCAAAACCAAAGTGGTCAAAGTGGCCTGTTGAGGTAGGAACAAAAAAGTGCATTATGTACTGATGGAGGTTTTGTACCACGACCAGACACTTAGGAGAAAAACCTACTCCTTGTATGTTATAGTTAAGACTGTGTTGATGCTGTAATAGTTTATGTACATGCTTTTTAATTAATAAATTACTGTAGGTCTTGTTTCAAAAACAGCAAGACAGAGAGTGTGAAGTTTTTTTTCCTATACATATTTAATTATTGGTGAATTTGTGCATTAATTATGCTTTTCATATAACTGGATTTCATTAAGGCTCTGCCTGTACTATGCTTTATAATCGTCTTACCCTCTTGATGCTTTCACAGCATATATATGTGTGTGTGTGTGTGTGTGTGTGTGTGTGTGTGTGTGTGTGTGTGTGTGTGTGTGTGTGCTGACACTGAGAAGTACTCCTTTCTCAGCACTGCTTACCAACTGAGTAAGCATTTAGGCAAAAGATCTATAAAGATGGTCTGTCACTTCAGAAAAAGCCCTGATCAGACACCTACCCTCTTAAGAAATTAGTTTTATCACTTTATCAATATTTCCTGATTCTTCAAACAGGACTGACCGATGTTCTTTCTGTCCATTCATCGTTCTAATATAACAGCTTTCAACCTAATAGCCTACTCATTTGGCCGCATATCGGAAATGAGTAATGAAAAATGCAGCGTTTTTATCATCGCATTTCTCGTTACATCACGGCCGGAGGCATCAACAGCCGTCTGCGAGTTTGCGCTTATGATTCCTTCCCTTGGGTCTCCACAGTATCTTCGATAAAAAACAAAAAACAAAAACCAAAGCGCACAAAGCAAGAATGCGGCTGCACATGGCAATGGAAGGGGTTTTATTCAGATAACGCTTCAATCAGTCCTCTCTGAGCTGCCTGCCTCCATCAGGAGAATGAGTGTCTTGCTCTAGGCATCTTCAGCACGCACTACTTGCTTAACACACATACAAACACAGCTTTCATCTTGATTCCTGAAGCATTTGTACACATAGCTTCTAAAACAGCAGCTTTTCCATTCTTACAACTGTGCCCTTATAACTGATTCAGCCAAAAACACACACACACCTTAAAAAACACCTAAGGTCTAGTGCGCTAATAAAACTAAGCCCAGACTGCACAGATGGTTGAAATAAGTAGATGTGTCACTCCTCTCTAATCCCTTTTACCCTTCTCCCTGTGAAATTAGAATCTCCAGAGAAACAGGACAGTGATAGACTGACCTCATTTCAACCAACACATAAAGTCATACACCATGTCTACACAGGCATGTCACACAATATCACTATCTGTATGTGTATCAATATCTTCCATATTTCTATTTGGTATTTTTGATTTCGAATAAAATAACACTGGAAAAACAGACAGATGTGGATATGATGTGCAAGTTCTGATTCTGACAGTTCCTCAGCCTCAGCTACATCACTCAAGTTCATTACTGGTCTAGACATTTAAAGATTTTCTTTTTTCTAAAAATTTGGCTTGGGGCTTTTCCTCAAACTATAAACAAATATACTGTGACCATACTGTGATATCATGCTTCAAGCTGCTCACATTGTGCAGTGCAGCAAGTTCATCTTAATGAATGCATAATTTCTGCTGTGTCCTACACTATCCAAGTCCTGATGCATACTACTAGTTTCTATGCTCTGTAAAAAAAAAAAATATATA
>MU533908.1:670033-701966 GCA_024362625.1 Silurus asotus
TATATATATATGTTTGAAATATTGATTATGATGTCCTATAAGCTTTTTGTTACTAGTGGGTACCAGTGGAATCTAGTTGGTGCTGCAAATGCATTGTCCAAACCCATAACACACTCATAAAGGCACACTTTAATGTATTAATAGAACATCTGAATATCACTGTGAGTATAAGAACCGCTGTGAGCCAATCTATTAATCCTGTGTTTTACACAGATCCACTTTCTATCCACTGGTGATTTCTTGGATTCAGGCATTACAAGACTATTAGACTGCTTGGCAAGTTTCCAAATGTTCTAATCACTTCCTGTTGTGAATATTTCAATAGTTTCCCCCTCTGCTTCCCAGCACCAATCTGAACTGAAGCACTAAGCCTTTTATTGCTGCAGGAAGAAAACTTGACGGAGGGTACTCACGATCGACAGCGTGTTTCTCCTCCTGCAGTAGCTGCGCACACTTTTGGTAATCCCAAGGCTTAATCCTAACACATCCTTACAGAGGAGTAAAAAAGGGGGATGAAAGTGATCATAGATCCCCGGGAGTCGTGGGGATACACACCACGTGTCCAGTCACGTCCTCAGAGCAGGCGGCTGTGGACACAAGAGAATTCATGTGTTAGAAGGAGAATGGGCCATTCTCGTGTGCAGACAAAAGCTCACATTGAGACTGAAGGGTCAAAGGGAGGGAAGGACTGAGTGAAAGCTATCCACTACATGACAGGACCAAGTAGCAGTTGATCCAACTATATATATATAAATATACCTAAAAGTTATAAAGCATATTCCCTGATTACTTATGTATTAGCACCGATGTTGAACATCATTTAAGATGACGTGAAATGAAACACGTTTTTCCCAAAGGTCAAAGCTGAGCTCAAGTTAACTTTGTTATTTGGACATTTTGTTTTGTCATAACTATTCCTATGAATAGTTCAAAAGCATTTTGGAAGACTGCAACGTAGCTAAAATATCAAATCAAAGCGTGTGCATAAATGTTCTATAAAAGCAGTCATGGCAGTCGCTCCATCTGGAACATAAAAGATTGCTTAAATATGTTATTGTTTCTATAGTAACAACTAATTCACCAGCATTGGCGTGGCAGATGTGCCACAATAATTATGAGGCTAATAATAGACACATTGATACAAAACATCCAGTTGTTTCACAAAGAAAGGTAATCTGTAATCATTTCTGTAAGGAAAAGTTTACGGAAAGTTCTATGTCAAGAATCAATGCATTTTCTGAAAATGGAAACCTCAACAATTGCTTCCTCCATTTAGGATGTTTTGCACTGCAATGTTGTTTCCTGTCCTCTTTAGACAGCAACACAGTCCAAATGCTAGCATTACTGGGCCTTGACACTGAAGTATTGTTTTACATGTAATCTCACCATAAAAGACATCATAGCAAAGCTTTGCCAGCTAACTAGAAAATAGCTTTAAAGCAGTTAGCATTTGTTAGTTGTTCACTGAGCACTGTTTGTCATTGTGTTATAAATCTAATGTTATTGGGGTTTTTTTGTGAAGCACAGCACTAATATATGTTTCCTTAAAATAACAAATATTGATTACCTAACATCCTAATATCCCCATATATAGCTAGCCAAGTTGGCCTAGACAACAAAGGCACATGTATTATTTTTGCAATAAAGATAATTTTATAGTGGAGAGCAAATTCTAGCTAATATTAATGCAAACATGCATAAACCATATTTATATCTAGACACTTTTAGTGCAGCAAGATCATAATGAACATTTTCTTGAATAACCTTTCCTTCATTACTTCGTTACCATGGGACTGTGAGACAGTGAGAAACTGCTGTGTGTAGGTGTCAGGTTCCGAGCCAACCTGCAGAACACATAAAGGAAGTTCTCCCACTCTTGAGCGGCTCTGACAGGAGCCGCTGCCTCTGCTATAAATAAAGCTTCCTCTGAGGCCTGCCTCCAGGAAGCGGAGTTTCAAGACCTCCACTTTGTAAGAGATCTAAAATAACTGCACTCTTTATTTGTGGTTCTGCCTACACATTTTATTTAATAATGAAGTTGAACAAGTTTCGTGCGTCATAGTGTCGGTCCCACTGCCCTTTTACCTGCATCCAAAAAGTCATTTGAGGTGATGTAAAATCACCCTAAGGCCCACTGCACTGTCAAATTTAGATAGATAGATAAATAGATAGATAGATAGATAGATAGATAGATAGATAGATAGATAGATAGATAGATAGATAGATAGATAGATCAACAATAAGGTAGTAATAGTATTATGTTTCTGTGACTGCAATACCTTCACCACTACCACCATAATGATAATAATTTACCATTCAATAATGATCAATGTACAGTATCTTTCCTTCTGTATTTTCCCAGCAATTAATACTAGGGCTGTAGTCAATAATGCAACTGCCAACAGAGTCTGGAATAAGTCCAAGACCAGGACTAGCCAAGATTGAGACCAAATGAAGTCCAAGATTGAAAGCGAAACCCACCAAATCCTATTCAAGGCCCAATCATTTCTTCAGCTAGTTGGCTTTATTAATGCATCCAATACAATTGTTATTGCAGTAAGTGCAAGATGAGTCCATGGGAATACAGGAAATGTCTCAAGACTGGACTTGTGTCCAAGAACAGATTTGAGTCGTACAGCTCTATCACCAAATGACATTATTCTATTAACTACAGTTCAGACATCAGGGACATTTTCATTATAAAAAAAAAATAACAAGCAGAACAATTTCACGTCTGCCATTTTATTTACATGCTTTAAAAGCCTTAGTCACTCCGACCTTATCTTTCCCCTTCTCCTCACATTGGTTTGTTCCATACTGCTAAACTCTGTGCTCTGAATCCATATCATTATCAAGATTGAGAATCTTCATGTCCTTTAAAAATTTAAATAGGAGCAAAGCTATCCTGTCGATTTATAATAAGCAGGCAAATCTTAAAAAAAAAACCCAAAGCTAAATAAACTCTGGTTTATTCAATTTGGCTATATATGAGCAGTATTAGCCTGAAGAGCATTCGACTCAGTCCCTTTCCTGCTCTGACAGAGAAAAATGGGCAGCTGAATATGACCTATGGGGAATCAGTGGATTAGTATTGATCGAGTTGGCCAGCCCACAGGCACCAGGGATCAATCAGCAGCTCATCAGACTCCATCTGTCCAAATGTACTCATAGAGATCTCTGGTTAGAGCCACAGTTGGTGCTACTCTCAGCTTTCCAATGGCCTCTGCTGAGAACAAGGCTTTAATATAGATCAAGTGGTCATTAAAACAATAAATATCGAGCCTTCATGAGTGTGGACATCACTAAATAAAATAATAGGAACATAAATCAAGCCATTTTTAATAGTTTCATATTTACAATTTATTCATAATTGATTCATATTTTAACTTATGGCATTAAAAGTCAATACCAACATCCTGCTTGCCTAGTGGACATGGACCAGTACACTCATTTCACACCATTATGTGTAAGCCTGGAGCTGTCACCATGGCAACTGCACAGCCCTTCATTGACTTGGTAAGAAGGGGACCACATAGTTCCTCACAGATAGTTTGATGGATAGAGGGATTGATGACTGGATGGAAGAAAGGATATATGGATGGATGGCAATAAAATTGGCCAAGTTTTGTATAACAAAACAAGTCCAAATTAAATTTTTAACTCTGACCTACCAAAACCTGTGCTAACATTCAAGTAGCATTCTATAAAATCTAATATAAAATATATACAATTTGTAATAAATGAGTGTATGTTTGACATATAGTGCATCCTGAAATAATTCACAGCGCTTCACTTTTTCGACATTTTGTTATGTGAATACTAATGTACATATAATTTTCATTTTTTATAAGGCTGTAACATAACAAAATGTGGAAAATTTAAAGCGCTGTTTATATTTATTGGATGCACTGTAAATAATATTAAACAATTAAAACTTTAGCAACAGATTTACCAAAAGTCTTTAGCCAAAAATTGTCAAAAATGGGATGGAGAACAAGGATGAAAAAGCTCTAGAATGAAGTGTCAGCTTGAACTGGTCAATGTGGATATTTTGTACATGGTTTAACTGATTTAACTAAACAGTTTCCTAGTTAGATCTACTTACCTACAGTTATATTTGAGAGGTGTTTTGAGAGACAGTTCAATAACTGGTTTTGGGACAATATTTCAACAGAAAAATGAATTAAATCTGCAGATTGTTCTTACTTAAAATAATTCACTTTTGTTTAAAGTTATTTACAATAATAATAATAATAATATTAATATTAATAATAATAATATTTATTTACTTGACCTTCCTTTCTGTCCTTCTTCCTACCTTCCTTTCTTCCTTTCTGAATGAAAGAACATCCAAAACAAACTTCCATTCTTCCATCCTTTCTAACAAAATAGATCTTTTTTTCTGAACAAACTTTCAATTTTTCCTTTCTTATAAACTTCCTTCCTTCCTTCCTTCCAAATGATTGCAATAATTCAGCAGCATGGAGCATTATGGCTTTGCATAAATTGTGGTTTCTAATAAAATTAAATGAATAAATATAATATAATATATAATTATAATAATAATATTAACAATGTAGTTTAAACTACAGAATATGAATACATTCCTCGAATAAAGCAAATCTTTATGACTACATAAATGATGTGGTTTGACATTACTAGTGTACAATTGCTACCATATAAATGAAATGAAACTAGTCTTTAGGTTTTGGCTTTAACCAGCCTGACTAATGATGAGCCAAAATAAAAGGCCAAGCTGATCAAACTAGTAAAACATCTGGGTTAAGGGAGTACAAATAAAAACAATATCATAGACAGTTATTTAAAAAAAAAAACTCAAAGAGTTGGGCTTGCCAGGTTTGCCAGGTCAAGCTGAAATTTCAGCAAAGCTAGTGCAAATATCTCACAATAACATGTTCATTTGTTTATTTTCCTCTCAGAAATTAAATAGTGCTTTTTCTCTGGTGAACTTTGTGTAATTTCAAAGCAGAACCCAAGTCCTTTTGCACTCAGAAAAATCAGACAGAACAAAAGTGATGACACTAAAAGCACTTCATGCTCCACGCTGAAACTGGACTTCCTCCCACAAGGTGCACTTTGCTTTAATTGAAAGCTTGGGTGAGGAAAAGGGCTGAAGGCTCCCAACCAAGTCAGATGCCAAGAAAGAAAGAAAAGAAAACAGGACAAATGTACAGAGCATTTTGATTAACTCCAGTTCATTGAGGTTAGTTCAAAGCCTCTGCTGGAGTGTTTGAGTGGAAAGAACCCAAGTTCAGACTAAAATGGTTTTGTATTAAGTCTAAGCTTTAATTAACCCATCCAGTGTTTTATTAATAAAACATTATTTATTTATTTAAACAATTCTTAATGTTCTTGTAAATTAAAAAAAATGTTTTATTAGTAATACATGATTATTATTATTATTATTATTATTATTATTATTATTATTATTATTACTGTTGTTATTATTATCTATCTATCTATCTATCTATCTATCTATCTATCTATCTATCTATCTATCTATCTATCTATCTATGCATCCATTTGTTTTGTTTTTTAAATACATTATTTATGTTGGTACTGGCATGTGATGTGTAACTTTAAAAAATATATATCAACCTGTGAAGTTTAGATTTCTCATCCTGGATGTATCCTATAATAATAAGGTTCAAGGGTCTCATTTTTTACATACTGATTCTTCCATCTGCTTTCATCGACCCCTATCATGGTGCCAATTTCCGCTGCCTGTGAAGATGCTTAAGAAAAAGCACAATCGGAATGCTGATAGCAAAATGACACACAGCTTTGATGCAGCAGGTGGAAACTGGACAACAAAAGCCTCAGTGCTAAATGTTTGATGCACGGTTAACCGATACTGCAGATGATAGCCAGGATTCAGGCGTCGCTGAAGAAATTGGTGGGTTCATAATGAAAGGGTTTGTCCTACATTTAGTGCCAGAGTTATGATTAATTCAGAGCAACTTGGGCTGAGTAAATGCTCCTTTATTTGCTCGTAAGTGGACAAAATCAATAATTCACTGACGGCCAAGTTCAGAGTAAAATTCCTGTATTTGACTCGGAAGATTGGGATGGGGCAAGATGTGCTAGCTCAGCTTCTGCTTTTGAGAAAGTGAGAGAAAGAGAGAGAGAGAAATATAGAAAGAGAAAGAGAGTGGCCAGTTTTCTATCCAATTAACATAAATATGGCATGATATTGGATAATCAATTTGAAAAGCAGACAAAAAGGTCAGCTGATTAGATAAAAAAAGACGCCGCTGACTGAATGGAGAAGTAATTAGTATAATTAGGCAGCGAGGTCACATCCGAATTGCGGCAAATACAAGCTTCAGAATTGGGAAAAGCATTTGCAGTTACAAATGATAATTATTAATACAACCTTAATCATGTAACTGTAATTCAGACTTCCGTTTTTGTGGCATAAAAGCTGCCTTCTATTTTCTCACACTACAATCATGACTTACAACAAATCGCATGATTAGTATGTTGTTTCACCCGTAGAGCCATTCAATATCCACAGCTCATACACGTTGTATACGCGTTTCTATCATTTCTGCATGCAGCCGGAATTGTTAAAGGATCCATGATCACAAAGGTATTTTATGGCTTTAGATTTGATTGCAGACGCCTCATCCGGAAATGGTAGCTATTTCGCATGAAGTAATCTTTCAATAAAACAGATTTAATGTTTCCACCTTTGAGCTGATTACTTTTCAGTATCAGTGTGTCTTAATTTTCATAGCATTCGAAAATTTATTTAAGAGCATGCTGCATGTTTTATCAGTTTATACTTAATATTATAGAATGTCTATAAGATGGGTGAGGTTAGTTCATGTTATCATCTACATCATTTTAGTAGCTAGAAACAGTTATTCTCTCATCAGTCTCTATTCTGTCCTGTCTACAATATAATAATACTGTTAATACAAAGGAATACAACTTATTGTATATGTTTGCAAAAAAAAAACAAAGAAGACAAAGTAAAGAAGGACAATTACCCAAAAAAAGACACCAGATTCCTTTAACAAACATCCAGAGAATTCTGGATAATTTCTTCAGAAAATGCACTTTGCCAATAACCTGTTTTCCAAAAAATTATATAAAAATAAAATCATGTTTTAGTCCAATAATTACTATCCTTAGATTATGTATTGTCTCATCTCAATGTACATTTGTTGTTACTATAGAAACAACTATTTACACATGCATTTATATCATAGAAATAGAAACATAAATGGACACCATTTAACCAATCAGATGTAAGAAAAAAAAAAAGAAGACAAAGTAAAGAAGGACAATTAACCAAAAAAAGACACGAGATTCCTTTGACAAACATCCAGAGAATTCTGGATAATTTCTTCAGAAAATGCACTTTGCCAATAACCTGTTTTCCAAAAAATTATATAAAAATAAAATCATGTTTTAGTCCAATAATTACTATCCTTAGATTATGTATTGTCTCATCTCAATGTACATTTGTTGTTACTATAGAAACAACTATTTACACATGCATTTATATCATAGAAATAGAAACATAAATGGACACCATTTAACCAATCAGATGTAAGCATTTAGGAACCCTAGAGTGATGATAGCCTCTTATGTTTTGGACATGTGCAGAGGAGGGGCATGAGTTATATTGGTAGGAGAATGCTGAGGATGGAGCCACCAGGAAGAAGGAAAACAAGAAGGCCAAGGAGGAGGTTCATGGATGTGTCGAGAGAAGACATGCAGGTAGTTGGTGTGCAAGAGGCAGATGTAGAGGACAGGGTGGTATGGAGATGGATGATCCGCTGTGGCAACCCCTAATGGGAGCAGCCGAAAGAAAAAGAAGAAAAATGGTAATAAAAAGTGATAAAAACATCATGATTATGTCTATAATATATAGTTTTGAACTTGTTTAGACTGCTGCTTGGTGATATCTGTTTACAGTGAACATACAGTTTAGCATCAGTTCAACAGCAAAAAGAACATTTAGAGAGAAATAAATGATGGATGGAAAAACTCCTGATTTGAACTTGCCATAACACTCATGCCCCAAATTGGGCAAGTGGTTAAAATGAAGGTTTTGGGCTCATGATCATTTTAATAGATATTAATCAGTGTTTAAGTCATTAATACAATTCTGTAAATAGATTGGTGTGCTGAGAGTAACATTAGAATCTTTTTACATTAACTTGTGACAAAAAAGGTACAGTAATAGGACATTATAGCCATAATAATTCATAGTATTTTAGACACTTGCTGTAAGTACATTTGCAGGCAAATAATTTTGCATTTTTACTCAAGTGCAAGTTTAAAAATATCACTTTTTAGTATAACTCAAGTAAACGGTTTGTGTACTTCAACTACCACTTTGCCAAACATCTAAAAAAGAGAAATGAGTGGTTAATGCATATAAAGGATGATGTATTTCCTCCCTATTAGTGAAAAAAGGAAAGCTGTATGACTGCATAAACAGATCCAAGCTGACCTTCGGGCATGAATAATCCATTTCAGCTACTAAAATAGTTACAGTTTATTGGTCGTGCAGAAGCAGACATGATGGCTGGATGCTGTTGAATCAAAAAGGCTTGGATTTGCAGTAAAAATGGGAAGAGGAATCGAATGTTTTTTACAAAGATTTTATTTCCCAGAACAGAATAATAGACAAGAGGCACTTGTAATTAAATTGCGCATGTTTATTTAACTTTTATGTCTTACATTTACATACATTCAGATTTTCTTCCGAACACAAACCCACAGATTGTTTAAATCCGAAGACCGTTATAATCTCTACTCAGTTTCTTCAAGGCATCTGGCCAAGTAATTAAGTGTAAATGGTACAGGGGATTTTAAGCCGTTTAGCTACAACTATTTTTATTTTAACCGACTTCAAATACTGTTCCGTAAACATAATTATAATAATATGGCACAAAGAGCTTTGTGATGCTGCACAGGCTGCATTACTGCTCTGAACAATAAGGAATTAATGAATTAATTACACCGTTTGTTCTCAAGGGCTTGGGCTTGTGTTATACCGCTTTCTTTTCTTTCCCATCACTGCCGTGGAGCAAACCATTTCTTACCAAAGTGAGAGGAAAGTGAACAAAAACACATTTACAAGACCTGCAGTTGCCATGACAACAAGTTAACTTATCCCTCCACCTCCGGAGGATCGTTTGGGGAATGTGTGTGTGTGCGCGTGTGTTTAGGGATTGGCAGTCTATCTGGAGAACAACACCACAGTTAAGTGGCTCTCTGTGGTGAGATTAAATTGATCATAGTACAGCTTAGTCATGGTCATGGGGAGCCAGTGAGGACCAGGACCCAATGGGCCTGAAAGGCACCAGCTACTGCATTTAGGATTGAGATGTGTTTGTTTCTGAGATGGTTTAAAGCACCAGTGTGTGTTTTGTTGTGAGCTGCATTTAAGTTTGTGATGACTTTGGTTCTGTGTTACATTTAGGATGTGCTAATGTTCGTGCTTGATTTTAAAGTTTGGTTTGTTATGCATTTGCTTCTGAAATGTGTTATGCTTGGATTGAGTGTGTGTGTGTTGAGATTCTGTAAATCGGAGACGTGTTTGGTGGTGAGCTGCGTTTAGGATTGCGATGTTTTTGTGTGTGTGAGGTGTAAAGTCCGAGATGTGTTAGGTATAAAAACTGTTTTTAGGCTGCTGATGCTTTTGGTTTGGATTTTTTTTTTGTTTAGTTAAAATTTTGTTTGGCTCTATGTTGTGTTTAGCGTTGGGATGCATTTCATTTTGAGATGTGTCTAGTTTGAGAGGTGTTTTGTTCTTAGGTTTGTGCAGAACACAATAAATCAAGAACAGCCGAGTGAATTCCTATCTTTAATGATGGATGAAAACTCACCTTTTCCTGAAACACTAGCACTTTTTTGCCTGTTGTTTTATGTCTTTGTTTATTTGAAAAAATGTGCTATAATTCTTCTCAACAGAGCTTTAGGCTAATAGTATCCTAAGTCTGTACCCAAGCGAATCAGTTTTTGATTTATTGATAGAGACTCAAAGCACATTTGTATGTCACTCTGGATAAGGGAATCTGATAAAAGCCATAAATGTAAATGTAAATCGGGTCCAGCAAGGCCTTCTCTGCTGGTCCACACTCTATCAGAATCAGTGACTTACGTTTTAATGTATTTTTGTCCATTAATATGTATTCAATTATTTTCCCAATAGTCTATTTCAGGGGTCACCAACGTGGTGCCTACGAGCCTACGAGACTTTTCTAAAAATAGCTGTTTCCAACTTTGTTAAATCATTGTTTATACTTATTATGAGGAATCATTAGCATGATCAGTGTTTTCACATAGATGAATATAATGAATTATTAATAATAACATATAATAAAAGGTAAATTGAGCAAATATATATTTTCAGATCAAACTGAAAACTGTGTGTATCAAACTGGTAGCCCTTCACATTAATGGTACCCGAAAAGTAGCTCTCAGTTTCAAAAAGGCTGGTGACCCCTGGTCTATTCTCTTCATTTCACTTCAAAGCTAAGGGTGAAATTTATATTTAATCAGATTTCAGCTGACATCATGTTTTGCAGAAGAAAAAAAAAAAAAACGTCAGCTTTTAGTAGATTCAAATTCATGTTGCTTAAAGATGTTACTTTAACCAATCAGATTTCGACTTGCTTATTTCAGGGCCCTCTAGAAGGCGTCCGATCATGTCTGCATTTTCACGTCTTTTGATTGGCTGGACAGAGACCGCACTAGGCAGCCTCGCAACTGGTATATGTATCTGTAGCTCCCTGCTATACTGCATTTCTGTGTAATATTGATGGTTTCTATAGTTGTGAGGTCATAATAATGGTATTAAGAACTGAATTGATTCAGACAGGACACATAAGTATGTAAAATGCAGGCTACTACTGGGTTTGTGTTACATTTAGTTCACTGAAATGTTTTTTGAAATGTTTCATGCTGAGGTGTTTGGTTCTGTGCGTAGAACTTTCAATAACACTTTACACAATGTTGGTTCTGAGTTGTGCTTACAGATGTTGTGCTCATTTATTAGTCGTGTTCGGTCCGTGAAATTGTTTTCAGTTTTTAGATGTTTTGGTTCCAAAATGTGACGTGTGCATTTTTATAAAGTCACCTTGTAAATCTGAACCACTCTGTCCTACAGGATTAGTGCATCTGGGAAACATCGACAGCACCAGTGACTCAGATCTGTTCCAGCACAGGCAGCATTTTTCAGTCCTTGTACACAAGGTTTTTTTACTTGCTATTGGATAATCAGTAAGTTTCTGAATGTATTGCATTACATGATGTCACTGAAGCTGAGTACGGTGTGTGCTGACATTGTAATGGTAGACCAGCTGCAGGGACACAGATAGCAACTCAAGCTGCGTATTTGCTTCATTTTATTTCAGATCTCAGTTTGTGCTCGTCATTTATAGAGAAGAGAAGCCAAACACCTCAGCCATATCAGTGCTCTGGAGCCAAACCTATTCATAACCTACACACACATATCTCTCTCTCTCTCTCTCTCTCTCTCTCTCTCTCTCTCTCTCTCTCTCTCTCTTTCTCCATCCCATAGAAAAAGATATACTGATTATATAGAATGGGGAAATATACCCTTAGGGTGTTTTAAACAAACTAGCACCGGGCCATCAGATGTTTAGACAGTAAAACCCACAATTTCCCATTTCATTTCCTCCAAAACTAAGATGTATTTTATCGCATATGCTCCCATTTTCCCTTCTCACGAGTAATAGACTTCTGTTAAATATAGCATTTAAAGTAAATAGCCTGCACAGCTCATTAAGTAAACTTCTGTGTTTTGTGGGAAAGAGCCACACCTGCATGGTCCAGAGCTTTCTTTTATTTTCAGATTAAAAGTGTATCTGTTTACTACATTCTGTCAATCAGTACTCCTTGTCACTAACATAAGAATTTAATGAATCGCTGCATCCATTGAGCAGCAGTTCACTCTATCTGCTTTTTTTCTCTATAGTTTCACTACAGCACTGTATATTCTTTCTCTCTCTCTGGGTGTCTCTCCCCTGGCCTGGAGCACTGTGCTGCCTGCATAACAATAGCCCGTAGGCATCACTGTTGCGCTAGCTCTGAAATATCCATGCCCATGACACATTCAACTTGCTGATTGTAGACTTTGTACCAGGTGGAGTTGTCACAAAAGCAACACAGAGGTGAGATTTGGGGAACCGTGTGAGTGCCGAAGTCATGCAAAAGTCAAAATGTTTTGCTTCTCTTGAATCTATGTGTGAAAGAAGAAAAACTCAGGAAAAAATATTCGCTTGTGACTTCGGTGGGAAGCACTACGGTTTTGCTGTTGTAGAGAATCGTACCTTGTAAAAAGAACGGCATAATATTTTTATGTGTTGTGTAATTACTACACATAATGTCACATGCCCACCAGCGGCTATTACACCAATCAGGCAAAACATTGTGACATTATAACATTATGACAGATGAATTAAATAACACTGATTATCTCTTCATCATGGCACCTGTTAGTGGGTGGGATATATTAGGCTGCAAAGTGAACATTTTGTATTCAAAGTTGACATGTTAGAAGCAGGAAAAATGGGCAAGCGTAAGGATTTGAGTGAGTTTGACAAATTGTGATGCCTAGACGACTGGGTCAGAGCATCTCAAAGCTCTTGTGATTTGTTCTCGGTCTGCAGTGGACAGTATCTATAAAAAGTGGTCCAAGGAAGGAACAGTGGTGAACCAGTAACAGGGTTCTGGGTGGCTGAGGCTCACTGATGCACGAGGGGGGGCTGTTCCGTGTGGTCCGATCCAACAGACGAGCTCCTGTAGCTCTCATTTCTGAAGAAGGTAATGATGTTAATGTTTGATGGGTCAGGACTGGTTTGGCAGCAAATGGGGGACCAACCCAGTATTTGGCAGGTGGTACTAATGCTGCAGTATGCCTGTTCGGTGAAAGTCATGTCTGTTCAGTGTAGTGTGAGTGCAACCAAAAATATTAGACAGTGGCAAAGTTTTTTTATTCAAATCCCAGATTGGGACTGTAGTTATAACACAGTCATCTTAAACACTGACACTTACATTTATGGTAAATGCAGTGGCAGGCCATGCATTTCACACCTACGCCTTCAGTCGTGTCCTACCTGAATAAATCCACCTCTTATTACCATTATTATGATGCTTTGGATATAGAAACCATCAATATGATACATAAATGCAGTATAACAAAGCACTGCATCAGACAGGAATCTCATATAGTGAGAATGAATGCCATTTCTAAAGCAAGAAACCCGATGAACATAATGCAACACACCTCGTTTCAATCCAGCCACAGCTGAGCAGCCTGCACACATCATCTCTTGCAGAAGCATCAATATTTACCTCATAAAATGTGTTTTTTCTGTGCATTTTTGCAAAATATTTGGGTAACTAATGATTTTTTTTGTGCAAATTCTACAGGAAAGAAAAAGCAAAAGTGTTTTGGCTGACCTTTCCTCACCATGCCCATTTTTATTTATTTTTTGTCGAAAAGTCCATCTTGTTAATGTCCTTGTAAGTTTATCTGCAAACAAAATCAATTTCTTCTCTTTTGTCAGCCATTATGGAATTAAAAAACAGCTATTAAATCCAAATAAATACATTTGAGCTTGTGCAGTTTGCAACAGATGCGTTTGCCGACCATCCAATCAAAGGACGCAAAAATGCTGACATGATTGGACGTCTTCCAGAGGGCCCTGGAGTAAGAAATCTGATTGGTTGAAGCAACAGCTTTAATGTGACATAATGTGATGGCTGAAATCTGATTGGATGGAAACTCCAACGTCTTTCTTGCGGCTTAAACGTCCACTTGGTGTAATACTATAGGATTTTAAAATTGAGCAAAGATTTAATATTGGGTATTAGATTTAATATTAAGGCAACATTCAAAATCTGTTCTATACCTACCACTGATTTATGAATGATGATGATGTAGAAAAGGACATTCAGCTAAATCCTGATTATAATCAGGATAAACATTTACAATTGTGGTATTGATTCATTTAAATCAATGCAGTAACTCTAATTATTGGATTGTTATATCTTTAGCTTTTTTTATGGGATTTTTATTAGAATCATCTCTTACCATATAACAAGTAACACTCTTTCTTAAAAGACTGCTATAGTTGCAAAACAAAAAGCTTCATCGACAGATCTGCAATTATGCATGTCGTTTCGTTCAGAAGTTCCACACAAGATCAGCAGCACATTCTAGCTACCGTGTGTGCAGAATAATGGAATCTTATTCCTCCTACACACTCTCACCTTACCCCTTCTCGGAGTCACATTTGTTGTTCCTTAACTGGAACAGCAGCGAGCGAATGTGGCTTTTTTTACATTTTACAACACATATATGAGACATGTACAATAACACCTCATCTCAAAATCCCAAAATGGTGGTCATTTGGGGTTATTGTACATGTATAATATTATTATAATAGTAATATTAATAAAATTAATCACTCATTTCCATTAGACCTAATTAGCCTATTGGGAATAGAACTTTCCCAGATAACTCATTTCATAATGCCGATCTATACCATGTGACCTCTATTTGTGGTTGACATAATGTTAGACTGTCTGGTTATATATGGGAACAGAAGCTAACAGGTGTAGTCATCCCCACAAGGTTAAAATCCTATTAAGTTGCTCCAGCAATTGAATTGAATGAAAGTGGAAATGAAGCTGCATGTGGTGCCCCGAGCTTCATGACTGGACGGCTGCACCTTCTGCCAGAAGTGAAAATTTCACTTGGCACCATCTGCATGTTTGTGTAATTACAGGCCCTTGGGGACAGAGGAAGGTACTCGCTAAGTAACTGTTTATGGCTTCAATAATATGCTGGAAACGGAGGCATATTCATGCTGAAGCGTATATATTCGTTATTTGGTTGCAACACTAAAGAACTTGTCGGAATTCAGACACAAACACTGAGTGACAGTAAAAACATAATTGTTTTCCCTTTTTTTTTATTGAAATTCTCAAAAGGAGAGGTGAATCTATTATCATTTAATAACATTGTATGACCAAAAGTATGTGGACACCTGACCTACGGCCGTATGTAACTTTTGCCACAAAGGTGGGCTCAAAGAATTTTCTAGACCGTCATAAACAATTTATAAGTGCTCGTTTTGTGATATTTTATGACTTTTTGTAACAAGTCAATCACAGGGATTTGTATAACGGACACTTGTAATCTAATCCTAACCTAGTAGATTAGCCTAATGATAAAATAATTATTAAAATGTTTTGTTTAAGAATAAGGAAAAACATGGGCAATTGCTGAATCAAGTTTTTAAGGGGACATTTAATTAGAATAAATTTATATTCTTCAGTGACAGCATCAGAAGTGTCCAGTGATGTTTTCAGGGCTAAGAGGGCATAACATAGAAATAAAAAAAAAAAGAGATAATTTGGTTTGACATTAAATGCGACTTTAAACAGAAAACGAACAAAACTCTGTACACTATTTATTTATATAATAAAACACTACAGCGTGTGCCGTTATGGGAAAATAATAATCCTTAACACTGCTGAATATTTCCTATGAAACATTTTCAGGTGTGTTTTCAAAAATATTAAACACTTCTGAAAATTTCCTATAACACACCAAAACATTTTTCATTCCTTATATACATCATTTGCACTTACCCGTATTATAGCCCTTGCTAAATGGCAAAAATGGGCTTATCATGTATTGAACACATTTTTATCATTGGTATTTAACTTACATCCATGGCATTTGGCAAACGATTTTTACACAAATCTCATTTATACATCTGAGCAGTTGAGGGTTGAAGTCCTTGCTCAAGGGCTCAGCAGTGGCAGCTTGGTAATGCTGGGATTTGAACTTATGACCTACTGATTAGAAGTCCAACATAACCACTGAGCTAACAACTCCCTTCTTTCAACTGCATTCATTAATCCACAAAAGAAAAACAAACCTAGTTTACACACCAGCAACATACAGAAGTCTGGTACAAATAAATCAGTAGGGAAATGTTTACTGGCAGGACACTCAAATTCCCCAGCCTCAAATCTTTAGTTCTCTCTGTGCTGTATTACATAAGCATGAATAAAACGTCCTTTTTTTGTTTGCCGTGTCCTTCGCACAGTATTTATTCTAGTCACAGTTCGAACAAATATATAATACGCTTTATTTTTTTGTTGTTGTTGTTTGTTCAGTGCCCAGAGAATAAAAACAAATCTTCACAGAGGAAAAGAGTTATTCGATGCATAAGTAATAACTGTAATCTCCCAGACAAAGATGTAGAAATGTGACAAATAATCAGAAACAGCAACAGCAGCATAAATGTGGAAATTGCGTTCGCTGAAATCCAGGGAAAATCTTTCATGCTGATAGATCAGGGAAACCATGTGTGTGGGTTTAAATATTTATCTGAAAGCTGAGTTAGCAGAAAACACCACACAATATCCCACGGTGGGGAAAAAAAAAGTTGATTACTGAACTTACAGAAAAAAGTTTGCACACCATATTTATTCTCGAACTTTTCTGCACTAGCACCTTGTCTTTGTTTTTTTTTTATCACATAAAGCAGCCACATGTGGAATCTAATCAAGAGTCTGTCAGTGTTTCGGTCCATGGCTTGCCAAGGCTCTCACTAGAATTACCACCAAGGTGGGTGTCAAGCTTCAGTCCACTGCTGAAAGAGGAAAACTAAAGATAGAGGACGAGAGAGATAGAATGAAAGAGATGAAATGACAGAGAAAGATTGGGAGCAAGAGTAAAAGACAGAAAAAGAGGAACAGTGATGGGATAACAAAGAAAGACTGAGAAAGAGAGTGAGAGAGAGAGAGATAGAGAGAGAGAGAGAGAGAGGGAGAGAGACAAAGAGAGAGAGAGAGAGAGAGAGAGAGAGAGAGAGAGAGAGAGAGAGAGAGAGAAATGGGGGGTTGCTCCAAATGAGATTGCCTAAATCCGTGCCCTGAAGGAGGCTGGGAAATGAGTCTGTCCTCATCACTTTGTTCTTCGCCACTCACTTCACTCAGTGCTTCTTCTTCCTTTTCACTCTTTTCACTCCCAAATTCATGTGTGGCTGTCTATTCATTCTCCTGGAGATCTATGGCTCTGCATAGAAGATTTAGTACCACAATGCTACAAGTCTAAAATCAAACCTTATCTCCTAGAACCACAGCAGTCCAGATGTTCTTCAGATGGTAAACCATTCTCAGTACTGAATTATTTCCCAAGAGGTCTTAATTATCTGTTTTACAGTGTATGGCCAAAATTACGTGGAGAACTGACAGTTACAATCATATGCCAGCCTTCTCCAAACCATTGGCACAAATAGGGAAGCTCATCATTGCCTTTGTTTTTGTTTTTTTACTTTAATGGAAAAACAGGTCAAGCCAAAACATGCTTCAGCATTAAAAAAATGACCACAAGATTGCCAAGCTGCCGTTGTAGGATCATTCCACAAGACCCTGAAACCTTAATTGTAGCAATCTGTTGTGCTCAGGATCAGAGCCTGAACCTACTAATGCTCTCATGGCTAAAAGAGCAAATCCCCAAAGCCACACTTCAAAATCTACTAGAAAGCCTTTTCCGAGAGATTGAAACACAAATAAAGCAGAGCTAAATCTGGAACGGAATGGACAAAAGAAACATATGGGTGTGGTGTTTGAGTGTCCGCATACTTTTATCACTTTGGTATTCAACAGAGGTTTGCAAAATATTGTGCTTTGTAATCAACTACATATTTCACATGTACTTATATATATTCATATATTTATTGTTTTTAAACATCTGCTAGATACTTTAGCTCCTGGTAGCACTGAAATGTTAAGAGGATTTGTTTGGTAAAAGCCTGTCATGTTAATCTTGTGTTCTGTTCCCTGCTACATCACATGCTATAACACTTACAACCTCTTTTTATAAATTCCAAATCAATGTTTCCTCACAGAAAATTCAGATTAAAGGTTTTTCTTTGTAAAGTAAGAACATATAAGAAAGAACATATCGTGACATTTTATATGCGGTTATATGAAAATTATATGGCGTAACAGGAAATGGTGTATGAGCCATTACTATAGTACTATTATTTAGTATGTATATATACTACTGGAATAAACTACTATTATGTGGTATGTATATATGGAATGTACTAGAATGTACTATTTATATTACTTTCTTTTCGCATTCATTCAGGGTCTTGAAGAATCGCAAGCCTATTTCAGGAGATGGAAATATACCCTCGATGGGATTCCAGTCAAGTGCACGTCACCACACACACACACACACACACACACACACACACACACACACACACACACACACACACACACACACACACACACTAGCGCATTAATTCATACCTACCGGCTACTAAGAGTGCCTAATCCGTCTACTGACATGTTTTTGAGAGGAAACTGGAGAACCACATGCATCTCAGTCCTTCACCACAGTACCTGACTTTACTAACACCCTTGCAGCTGAGTGAGCACAAATGTCCACAAGCACACTCCAAAATCTGGTGGAACATCTTCCCAGAAAAATTGAGTTTATTGTAACAGAAAATTTCAAACTAAATGTGGAGTGGGATGGTCCAAAAGCAGATGAAAATCCTTGAAAATGTACTAACGTCATTAGCATGAATGCTAGCCAACCACATTTATATACCTTATTTGCAAATTCAATGCTAAAAACCCAGACTACTATTACAGCACTAAATTTCTAATTGTAAATGAGATATTGTATGTGGAATGCTAAAACATGTTTTTTAGTAACATAGACTGAAAATCACCACAGTCCTAATATCACCCGGCTGAGTTCTGTCCCACAAGGCATGATGGGAAACCAGCTGTGTGTCTGTGTGCTTTATGGGCTAGCACAGAGGAGACACATCATTGCCATGCTTGTCAGATAATATGCAGACTGGCGCTCTGATGATTTCAGGCCGGTGGAAACTCACCTGGGTTTCTATGCTCTCATATCTGCTTTTGGACAGCTGCATTTAATGTCTTACTTAATATTCACCACAGAGCAGGCAGGTATGAATTTACTTCCCCAGGGATATATGAAATGATATTTTCTTCCACGTATATAAGGTCATTTTCCTTCCTCCTCCTGATTATAGGAAAGATTTTACACAGCAGCTACTATGGTAGGTAGCTAAATTCTTGCTGTTGCACTGCGGTCAGTTCGCACCAATTAAGAACCCAAATGACTCTGCACACAAAGCTGTACTTGCCATGTAGGCGATGAATCAGCGAGGATTATTTATTCTTTCCTGGGCTGCGGACGCTTAGAAGAAATCAATAACATATGCAAGTAGCCGACTAAAACAGCGATCTTGAAGTGCTCACAATAAAACAAATGCGGAAGGTTGAAACAAACAGAGAAATGAGTTTGGCTGCAGACTGAGCTATTATGCCTGCCTACAAGCACAACTACGCTACAAATTTCTCCACTTTCCAGCAGCGAGGAATTAAGCAGCCAAGTAATATAGATAAATAATTAAAGAGCATGGCCTAAGTATGGCCTATTTTCTTCTTGTACAGTTTATGGCCGCCTCTACGAGAACTGCACTGTTGCTTCAGCCATCCAAAGTGTAAATCATGTGATGCTTTACTGGTCATACTGACACAGGATTACTAAATCTAAAAAGTTGGGAAAAATATTGGGAAAAGGTCTAACACCTTGTTTTCAATCATCAACTGTCCAATTTTGGTGTTCTCTGTGGACTCAAATTTCTGCTCCTGTCTGAAAAGAGTGACATTTTTTTAATGTTTATTCCCAATTGTTTTGAGATTCTTTGTGTTTTTTGCATTCTAATGCTTTTTTCTGCTTTAGAGGGTTCCTCTCAGAATCCCAGTTTCCTTCAAAGACCAAAAAACATGGCATTTTTAACTTGTCCCTGATATGTGAATGTGAGCTCAATAGTGATGGGAAAAGATCGGATCATTTAAGTGACTTGTTTGTTGAAATATGTTTCTTGAAAAATATCAAAATAAACATATTTGTTTGCGTCATTCATTTATGACCTTCATAGTGTATATAGGAGTCACGTAATTAAAGGACAAACGACTCGGACCAGAGGGCTCATAAGATGAACTACTCAATTCTGTTCTCTGTGTGATGCAATTCTTAGGATCTATGGGATTCAGGTGATAAAAGGAACGACTTGGACTAGAAGATAGGTAAACTACTCAATTCTGCTTTCTGTACATAACCAACAAAGATTTTGATATGCTCATACTCGTCCAGTAGTAAATAAACGAATCACTCTTTGAGAATACTTATTGTTACATTAAAGACTCGTTTAAAATGAACGAATCATTAATGAATGACCCATCAATACGCTTCAATGGGTTGGCATCTTATCCTGAGTATCTCCCATCTTGGAGAGTTCCTTGGGAACCTGCCTTGGATAAGTGTTATGGAAAATAAATAGATGAATAAACCATACAATTCAGGGTATTTCCACATACACAATATTGATTGAATTCTTACTATTATAAAATGGCTTAAGAACTTTAGACAGGGGAAACTAAATGTATTATATGTAATAATATCAGTGGTGGACAAAGTACACAAAGCATGTACGTGAGTAAAAGTAAACATACACTAAATAACGTACACATATCCAAGCTGTTTAGGATAAATATGTCTGTATCTTTGCTTTATTTTTATTTTAATTCAAATGAAATGCTAATAATAGAGATGCTTCTTTTTTTGGAAAATGTCTGAGATTCGAATAAAGGTCCAAACCGAAAATGAATAGGAGCGTAAATATTCCACCAGTGTCCTGTTGTAATGAAAACGTCTTCTTTGTTATCCCCCTAAAAAGCTGAAATGAAATCTGCATCTTTCATCTCAGGTAATGCACGCTGTGCTGGCTGTCCTGTGGTTCACGGAAAGAGTTATTAACCAAGGGGGTGAAATGGATTCAGGGTTTTATTCGGTCCAACATCAAAGAAAACCCTGAAAGTAGCAGCTTCCTGCTGCTGAAATCCACGCCAGAAGTAGGGCAGCATAAGACGGGTATGATAGTTTAGACAGGTATTTTAGTAAGTGGCCTGGTAAAGATGAACGTTCCTAAATCTAGAAGTTGCAAGGATCATAAAATACCATCGAGCTGATTGTGGACTCATCTGCCAAGCCTACACCTCACATTATCTGTAATTTTTTATTTTATCCAATAAAATATTTGTTTTTATAACCTGACTCCAATAATGTCTTCTTGGATGTCCTCCAATTAGGAAAAAAAACTTTTCATGAGTGATATTATTTTATAATTAATAGTGCGGTAGTAGTTATGCACTTAATATTGGATTTGTCTTGGATTGAAGTTTAAGTTCAAGTTTATTTCTCTAGCGCTTTTCATAATGGCCTCGGAGCAACTTTATTAACCTTAATAATTAAAGTGAATTATGTAATTATCTCTGTGTTGCACTGTATTATAAGCTTTTTTACCAATTAAAACATACATTTCACTGCCAAAACTGCAGCATCGGAGTTAATACCGTAAGAAAAATGGGTTCCAAGTCATATTCATGCATAGGTTAGGTTTCAGCTGTTTATTAGAATAAGTCTTTATTTGTCACTTATACAGCACATTACATTACATTACATTATAAAATTCTCCAGGATGCTCTAGTGGCCCTAAAGCAGATAGGGTCCTTGCTCAAAGAACCAACTGTTGCGGTTTTTCCCAGCGCTGAGGCTTGAACCTGAGCCTCCTGAACAGTTCCCAACCTTTAAATGTTGAGCCCCCACTTCCCAAGAAAATGCTTATAACCAGAAAAATCTTTTGAGCATTCCACATAACCAGTATATTTCTAATAAAATTGATTTAATTCATCTTGAAAATGTCTCTCAGAACATTTTAGATGTCCCATTATTTAGAGCCAAAGTTATTTTTATCTCCGTAGGAAATTTGTGTTTGATATACTGCACAAAACGGTGTCAAAATATATGCTATAAATCAGTGCTTGATTAGCTCAGAGACGTAACGGGTCACCTGGCATTCTTATCATCTTATCACCTGACATCATGGTACCATCATCATATATATATATATTTTTTTTTTAAATACTAGACTTCACACCTCTTTGGCTGGGATGTGTTGGTACGTTTATCTCTCTCTTTGCACTGCATGCTGTGAAAAACCAATTATATGATGCTTCGAAATGACAAGATGAACATGGCGATGAGATTTGGCAGGTTTTTTAAGGCGTTTCATAACCAGGATTTGATAACGATCACAAATAAATGTCATTTGTAATATGATATATAGTACTTTTTAAGACTTTTGACATTTTATGAGCAGAGCAAAAGCATTACACTGATTCGAAAGCAATAATGGAGTTTTTAAGTTGTATAAATATACATACATATACATATATACATATATGTATATAGTATATGGGGGGAGTCTAATGGGTCTCTTGCACAAGTTCGATGCAGCATTTACTATTAGGCGTATCTTTAAATGTAATTGGTCAGAAGCTGATTAATGATCCATAACAGCAAACAGGTTTATATTAAAGCACACAAACAAATGTATTACTTTTTCTATATTAACTTCTCATTTACAGAAACTTGTATGGCAAACAATCTATGCCTGATAATACATAGATTAACATTTAATTTAATAACAAATTCTGACAGAAAAAAAAGAAAATTTTAATCAATCGAAGCATTTACTATTAGGCGTATCTTTAAATGTAATTGGTCAGAAGCTGATTAATGATCCATAACAGCAGTGCTGACAGCCAACAGGTTTATATTAAAGCACACAAACAAATGTATTACTTTTTCTATATTAACTTCTCATTTACAGAAACTTGTATGGCAAACAATCTATGCCTGATAATACATAGATTAACATTTAATTTAATAACAAATTCTGACAGAAAAAAAAGAAAATTTTAATCAATCGAAAAAAAGCCTGATGAGGAAAGACCATTTATAACTGCTATAGCACGACTGTTTTGTGATATAAGTTCAAATGGATATGTTTTAATTTTTATTTATTAGAGGTTCTCAGAAAAAGATTTTCTGAATAATACCTGTTCATATATAAGTTTTTCATGTGTACAATATTATTATGCATGTTCAAATCAAATCAGGATTTTTTTTCTGGTATATAAGTGGATGCTAGCGTGGCGATACTACACGCAGTAGTAAGTGGTTAGTGTGTCCTATTACTGATGGCGCACATGTCGCAAGTCAGGCCAGAGACCATTAATCAAGATGCCAAACAACAGTCTTAGTGCTTTCATGGAACAGCGTGTGGTGATGAAGTTTCTAGTGAACAAAGGCGTAAAACCCGGAGATATCTACAGTAGACTCCAGGCACAGAACACTGATGAGACGTTCAGCCCTAGTAAGACATTTGAATGGTGTAAACATTTCAAAGATGGATGTACTTCAATCAGTGACGATCCCAGTTGTGGTCGTTCCAAGCTCACAGCAATCATTTTCGAGAAAATTCAGCATGTTGATCCTGATCCTGGAGATCCTCAAAAGTCAGCATTTCAGCATTGATGACAAAGTGATGCAGGCTGTCCTAGGATGGTTCAGGAGTACTGACAAATCCTTCTATTAAATCTTTCCAGGCATTAGTTAGATGCTGGAATGAGTGTATAAATGTGGCAGGGGAGCATGTTAAAAAATAAATGCAATTCTGCAAATTGTTTCTTTTCTTTTATGAACTCAAAAGTCAAAGCTTGATTTTTAGGCCACTTGTATTATATAATTATATTATAATTATTAAAAATATTAATATCATTAATACACCTATGAGCTTTTAATTAGCCGTTCATATTACAGCTGTCATGTACAACAGGTAAAGACAGAGAGCAGATGCAAATATGGAAAAACACACAAAAGACAAACTTAATGAAATAGACAAAGTAACAAAAACCATAACCTGAACATGGAACAAGGGAAATAACGACACCCAAAAATACTGAAAGACTTAAAGTGCAATAAACTGTGACTATATAAACATGTAAATGTGAATAAAATGTGCAAACATACATGTAACATGGTACGTTACTCTGCTTCGCCATGTGGGACCTGTGTTACTGGTACACTGTCCTGACAACAGCATTATTATTAATTGGATTTAACTAAAAAATGACCGATCAAATTTCAAACCAAAAAAAAAGGCCTACAACAACCCGGGACCAGAAAACAATAACTCTGATGCACTCTGCTTCAGGCTACATAATGCAAGATTCCAAATTTACTTTTCTCTTCCTGATATCGTTTATACACATTAAAGCATCTAAATGTAATAAAAGTATCTCCTCAAGCCTCCAGTATCTCTCAGCCAGTCTATGAAATTAGCTCCACCATTTTATCCACTTTTATGGATTGAGATCCAAGACTCATTTCTCCACAGCCTACTGTATTTTAACGCCATGTCCCATCCCAATACAGCATTTAAAATGCAACTGGGACTTTACTTGTAGCCAGCTGAAAGCATTGGGATCCATTTAGCACGTATTACTCCAACGGCTAGCGCTTTACTAATAGCTGGAATGGGATATAAACCATAAGTAGGAGGCATGAGGGATCAGTGCAGCCAATTCATACTGGAATTTTCAGTCTGATGGGTCTGTGTGCAGTTATATGAATTCATTTGTCAAAATGTCAATGGAGGTGCTAAAAAGGTGATCTGGCTGTGATTAATACATGGGAGGAATTGCTTCGTTCTGTTATCCCTCCACCTTTAAGAAAGGCCCAAGGGCCATGGTGGTGGCCATGATATCACACTATATCTTGGATAAAATACATTATGACTCAGTCCTAAATCTCTAATATCATTTTAAATTGGAGATTCATAGCAACTAAAAATAACCCTATCCAGAGTTTCAGTTTTCTTTTGTGTCCTGTACTATCTTCAGGAAATAATGGTTTAGGCATCTAATGCATTTTGGATTTAATTCCTAAAATCATAGCAATTTATGCTGACCATCATCAAAACCCTTCCTCCTAAGTACACTCTCTAAGTGAGTCATAGGAGTGATATGAACAGCTTTGCCGTCAGTCACATATCTGTATTTTTGTAGCTGTCTCTATCAGGTGGCTGCACATCCCTGGGCTTTGACAAATGGGCCCCTGCTGTCATGTTAGCACCTTTATTCATAGCTCTGACATTGTGCTGCTTTCTAACAAGCCATTACCAGAAGAGCCGTCTGCCTCTGACAAGACGCAGGAGCTCGAGATGGACTCTTCATCCTCATTACTGGTGTCTGGTGGTGCTAAACCATCCAATCCTGCATCTTTTATCACCATCCCTATCTCTCTATCCTTCTCTGGCATTTTACTCGATTTCCATCGCTTACTCTGCTTGAAGAGCGAAGGCTTGATGCATCTGACTTCAACAGTATTGCGCCTTGATGGAGCCCTCTGTTAAATGACCTGTGCAGTTTATAAGAGGAAGCAATAGACACTGAAATAGTCATGAAAGCGAGTCCAGATGTTAAATGAACTGCATGCTGAATATATAAACCCAATGCACCCCAACATAGGCACATTTACAGTGCAATGTTGTTCGAGTTCTTAGCTCTAACAGACATTCCAGACCAAAAAACATGGAAAAATTGAAACCAAGTGCAGGAGTCAAAAAATACTGATCTGATTCACACTGGCATGGACTTCACATGTATAATTATGTGATGTGGTTGCAAAGGTGTTACCAGCAGATCCCTGATTTCCTGTAAATTGACGATGAGGCCTACAGTATGTGGATCTGACTATTCCATGTCTCACAAATACTTGATCAGAGTGAGATCTGGGCAATATGGAGGCCAAGTCATAACCGTGTATATTTTATCATGTTTCACAAATCATTAAGGAAAAAATTGTTGCAGTCTAGCAAGCAACAATCTCCTGTTAAGAGAAGATACATGCCATTAGGGAATACAGTTGCTATAATTATATAATTATGTTGGTGGAGCATGTAAACGTTACATCCATACAGTACGAATGACAGGACCCAAGGTTTCTCAGTTGATCATCTTGCATCCTCTGGCTTGCTGTGTTCCCATAGTGCATTCTGCTGCCTTCTCTTTCCCAAACGAGTGAAGAACACAGTCGCAGGTATCCATGATGTGATTTACCAGACCAGTACACCATATTCCATTGCTTCACTGTTTGAATCTTAGGTTGTCCATTAAAGATGCTTCCAGTGGTGTTCCGGGATCAGCTACATCTAAAAAGCTCCGTAAATAGAAATCTGTGATGCACGGTGTGTTTTTACACCATCGAAACCAACATCAACTTTGTCCAAATAATGTGCTACAAGTGCTCTTCTGTGGGTTTGGCCCAGATGATTTTTTACTTTTTCTCCACATGCACACCAATGAAAGAAGGTAAAGAAAGAAAGAGGCTTTTAGCTTGACACATTCGTTTTTCACATATACCAGCCATGTTAGGAAACTGGGGTCAGGTGCACGTTAAGGAATGACCACACAGGGTTAAGAGCCTTGCTCAAGGGCCCCAATAGTGGCAGCTTGGTGATACCAAGGCTTGAACCCACGTTTAGTAACACAAAGCCTTAAGGGATGAACTACCACCTCCCCCCTGTTGGTTGGTTTACCAGTTATCCATCTTGGGACCACTTTTGTGTAGGCATGTCAAAGGTCCCAAATTACTCAGAATCGTTTTCTTGACAATTTTTGCAGCTTCTAACATATAAACTTCAAGAAATGCCTGCTTACTTGCTGCCTTATACAAGGTGGAATTGAAAAGTTTACAAGAAAGTACTATATTTATCTACGTTTACGCACCATCACCTTCATAATAGTGCCCTCGCACAGCAATACAGAGCTTTCAGAGTTCCTGCCCCTTCTAGAATGTTTACATTGGATCTCGCAATAGTGTAAAAATGGCGAGATAGATCTTCATCTTTAGGAAGAGGGCAAAGTCCGCAGGAGCCAAATCTGGGGGAAAGGGTGGGTGAGGAAGCAAAATCTCATGGACTGTTCAAACGTATGTAACAAATTGTACTCAGAATTTCATGAACTTGCTGTCCATGATGAAAGCGCAGACATGGTAATGCACGTGGTCAGAAAAGCACCAGTTGTCACCATTACTCTTAAAATTTTTTGATACCCCATCGTACCCCATCCCACCCCTTTACACTTGCCATTGTAACAAGAAAATAAAAGTTTCAATGGTTTTAATATTATCCTTCTATTATTCTTTACAAATGTTAAAAAAATTTTCCAGCATAAATTAAACTCTTTGTATCATATATATTGTATTTAAATCCTTTGTGTCACTGAAGTAAATTTCAGTTTTCTGAAAGCATTAGCTCTGGATATTGAATATTAGCTGGTGATAGCTAATAATGTACAGCCACATTCTTTGCACCAATTAAAAACAACATTTAGAATAAACTGAACTTAATTAAACTGCACTGTAGATTCTGATTTTTCATTTGCTATTATTTTAATCGTCAGGCATTGCTTAGCAAACATTTCTGCAACTGGTCTGGCAAATCGATTGTAACTCGTAATAGCAATATTTCAGTGCAATGCTCTCGTCCCTTAAGCAATAAAACCAGCAAAACATTTTTGGCATTTGGCAGAAACTCTTGTCAAGAGAAACTTACAGTTATCTCATTCATGCAAAAAGAAACTGATAGTTAAGAGCCATGCTCAAGGGCCAGGCAGTGGCAGCTTAGTGATGCTGGGTTTTGAAGTCATGATTATTTAAATTAGAAATTATTCGTCTTAATTACTGAGTAATAACAAGCTGAAAGGGCTTGTTGAATTGTGGGATTTACTTATAATATTTTCAAATGTATCTGAAAAAGTGTTGGACAGATAATTAGTAAAACAAAAAGTGTTTATAGTAAAACAAATGAAAAGGAGTGGCAAGTCATTCAGAAAGGTATAAAATAATCAGATGAAAATCTAATCAAAGAATGCATAGCAAAACGAAGCATGTACTTCCAATTAAAAGCAGCTAAAAAACAAATGCATTTTTTTTAATGCTTTTGAAAATTGTTTTTCTGCATTTTTGGTTTAAATTGTGTAAAATTCCTAATTCCGAAAAAAACTTTATAGTTGCTACATAATATAGAGCAGGTCATTGTGACTTTACCTTAAACCAGGAATAAGATAAGATAAACATTTATTCGTCCCAAAGTGGGGAAATTTTATTTTTTTAATTTTTTTTTTTAATTTTTTTTTTTTAGAATTCACTAACATGCGAAAATTCCTCTATTTCGTTTGTTTTATTCACGATTTAAACATCCTGTCTCCTTTTTTAAAGAGAAAAACTCACCTCTTTCAGATGATGAATGCTGCAATTTGGGATCATTTACCAATTGTTGAGTCAAAGGAGGGACATTTAGGAATAGATGTCTTTTGTGAATGGATAATTAAAGAATGGAAAGGCTTCGATTAAAGAGGTACCTTCAGAAAGCGATTTAACAAAGGCGGAACGAGAACTTAGTTTCGTGTGTCGGAAAAAAAAATTATGCTAAAAAAAATAAAAAAAACAAGCACATACTGGTGTTCGGATATGTGTTAAGGCCGTTCTCATTTAGAGGATTTCAGCTCTATCCATTAGTGATATGAAGAGAGAGAAAGAGAGAACTCTGTTTCCACATCTAGCTTTATCTGCTAAGCTCTAATCTTCTAGGCGCACTAAAGAGACCTAGACGCTTATCTGATTTGTCTTTTGCCTGTCGCGCTCACAGGATTTTATTCTCTTTGCACATTTAAAGAGCTTTAACGGCCGTTTAAGTGCCCCTGCAGACTCCACTGGCTCGCTTTTCGGATAACCCATGGCTCACCTTCGCGCCAAACTTGGTAAAGGAAGAAGCGAAAAAGTTTCTCCGTGGTTGCAAATAAATGTACGTCCATGCACCTGTGAATGTTGGGAAGGTTAAGTAGGAAATTGTCATAGTAGGAGCAAATATGCTTTTTTTTACTTGTCAAATATACCAAGCACAGAAAAATCCCTTCTTCTCATATCCCAATATCAGGAAGTTGTGGTCAACCATGGTATAGCACTCATAGAGGTTTTAGGGGCCTTGCTCAAGGGCCCAAAAGTGGCATCTTGGCAATACTGGGGATTAAACCCTGAACATCTGATCAGTAATACAGTGTCTTAAACACTGTACAGAAATTAATTCTTCAGCCCAACTCCCTTTTTTTTCTTTTTTTTAGTGTTTGTATTTATTTCAATGTTTTTCTTTGTTTGGAAACTTGCAGTCGATGCAACTAAACCCCAGGATAACACATTCAGTAGGATTCCAGCGCTGTATATCCGCAGCTTGTGTGGGCTAAAGCCTGATTCTGCTTACGCGCTGAGTGCGGATAACACCGCCCGGATAACAGGGCTCTAGAGAGACGGAGGGTGGCGAGGTGAGCGGGTATTATGGTAATGAAATTCAGCGGTGGGACAATCCTCACTCTCCCGGCTTCAATAAGTGTGTCACAGGCTCTCGAAGGCACTGAGCGCGACTGTCATGTAACCTTCATGGTTTTAAGATTAGATCCAGATAAAGTGCAACTAATGCGCCTGAAACTTTTTATTTATATATAAATAAATAATATTCCTATACTGCAGAAAAAAGAACAGAATAGAGGAATTGAAATAAAATATAGAAAGATATAAATAAATGAAAAGAAAGTAGAAAAGTAGAAAAATATATCATAAAAGTAGAAATGATAACTATTAAAAATACATTCTATAAAATATAAAAACAAATATAAGCCGTTTATCTACTAGTCCTTATTATAAGATTCCCAGAAACCCGATTTTTTTATTAAACCTTTTTCTAGATATTTTTAATAATCTGCAGTTTATTATTTATAGAAATAGATTTTTTTCAAAAGTTTAGTTTAACAGGCAGATATTATTTTATTTTTGAGCACTTATTGAAAAATCTTTTAAAAGATTAATCAAAGCTCAAAAGTACAGATGAATATACAGCTAAAAAAAATATATTACCCTATAATTGTCATAACAAAAATCTTTGGGCATAAAATGAACAGGAAAGAAAGAAATGCATGCCTCAGAGCTGCTGTTTGACAATTTGCTTCAACAGAAAGTTAAAATCAAGATGATTAAAATGTTTGACGTAAAATCCAACGTGATTTATCAAGTCAAGTCAGGTTTATTTCTATAGCGCTTTTCATAACAGACATTGTCTCAGAATTTAGCCACCTTAAGCATGGCTCTTAACTCTAAGTTTCTTTCTGCATAAATGAGATAACTGTTGCTCTGGACAAGAGCTTCTGCCAAATGCCAAAAATAATTTAAGTTGAACAATCTGTATTTACCTCTGATTAGCAGCCGTGGCGACTGTGGCAAGGAAAAACTCCCTTAGATGTTATGAGGGAGAAACCTTGAGAGGAACCAAACTCAAAAGGGGAACCCATCCTCATGTGGGTGACATCAGTAGTGTGATCATAGTCTTTTAACAATACACAACAATGGAGAGTGAGAACTAACATGAGCACTGGAGTGTACGGCTTTCGACTTCTCATCAACACGTCATTTTGTTTTAAAATAATAAAATAAATAAAAATTGGAAAACTGTCCTACCAGTTAATTTCATTTCTTATAATTTTTTGACCAATTATTAAAAGCTTTATGCTTTGCCCATTTCCCTTCACCCAGAAAGTCTTTGATTTACAATGCATTACAATGCATATATACATTGTTTTGCATATTCAAGATATTTTCACTTGCCTTTTTGTATCTGTGGCTGTTGTCTAGTGAAACTAGAGCACATGAATGAATTTTTCTATTAACTGATATTCTCTTCTGTCACTTGTAGAGTTCCACCTAAAGCTGTTTTCTGAAACGGTATTACTGAATTCTGAATTCAAAATAAGGCTTAAGAAATGATCTAATGTCCGACCCTGAATTATCATCAGCAAAGGAAAAGGACAATAAGAGACAGTGCAATAAAACAAGTAACAAACGACTTATCTCTCCAGCCAGAACCTGCGAGATTGCATTGCCTGATTGATGCTTTTGCTTTTCAGCAGTGTACCATATTTCCTCCGAGACGATTTACAAGATTAACAGAAGGTTCAAGATTTATTTTTTTTTAATTAGAAATAGAATAAGAAAAAATTGTAGTTGTGCTTTTTTTTCATATTCCTTTTCGTATTACCTTCCTGTTGTGCCGCGGTGTGTGTTTTCCTTTTATCGAAACTAAGTGAGGAATTAAACATGACGTGAGTGGGCTGCTAGTGGAAAAATAATTCAATAAAAGGTGGTGTGATGTCTTTTGTGAAGCAGAGTTACTGTTTCCACCACAAATGTATTATTATTTTTTTTTCAATAAAAGCCTGTCCTGAATTTGGGACTCCTCTGATATCACAGACATTGTTTTTTTTTACATTTAAATTACATTTACAGTATTTATGAGATGCTCTTTTCAAGAACAATTTACAGTTATTCCATTTTAATACAACTAAGCACTTAGGGGTTTGGGGCCTTGCTCAGGGGCCCGTCGTTGGCAGCTAGATGATGCCAGGATTCAAACTCATGATCTTTTATAATCCAAAGTGTGTCACCTTAAGCACTAAGTTACTTCTGCTTTTGTCTAATGCTGTAAAACATCAGTAAACATAATTAAATTATGTGATCAATTGTACAGAAAAACAGAGAGAATGGAAAACATTTTCCTCTGATGAAAAACTGACTATTACAAAGTCCTGACATTTGAGTCTTCTTTTAATAAATGCTAAATAAACTCATAAAAATTTCTTTTATTTTTATAAAATAATAAACTTAAAAAAAAAACCATCATCAGATGAACTGCTTTTCATCGGAACACTTTTATGACGAATGCGATTGAGAAGCGTACGTGATATAATGTCAATTCAATAGACAGAAATAGACAATTATGGTATACACTGCATTTCTGAGAGAGTAATATCTTATATCTTTATATATATA
>MU533908.1:701974-754814 GCA_024362625.1 Silurus asotus
TATATTTATATTTATATATGGATATCTTTATAGTGATAAGACAGAAGTAATACTTATCGGTTCGCATCAAACTAAAAAAGCTGGTTTTCAAACCTTAAAAGTGATAAGAAAAGACTCTGTTTTGGAGTTTTATTTAAATAAATAATACATTCATAAAAATAAATAAAAATGGATGAATACAACTAATTTTTCCATATCAGAAACATTGCATAGTTTTTCCCCATGTTATCTTTTATACTTATACTGTTATCTTTTACTTATTAAAAATAATTAAGTTTTTTTTTTTCACCTATAAATTACTGTAATGAAGAAATGAAAAAAGAAGTTATCTTTTATTTATTAAAAAAAATTATGTTTTTTTTTCCACCCATAGATTACTGTATTAAAGAAGTGAAAGGAGTAAGAACATATTCTACTCAGGTAAAAGTACTTTTACTTCAATAAAAATTTTCTTAAGTACAAGTTACCAGTCTAAAAATGTACTCAAGTTAAAGTAAAATGTATCTGATTGAAACTGTACTCACAGTCACATTTACAGAGTTTCTTGTTTTAACAGTGGAATGGGGATGGATTCTAATGAAGTTCAAAAAGGACAACAGGTTATAAAGTGCTGTAGTCGCTTGTGATGTATCTGTGGATCGTGATGTATCTGTGATGTTCCTATTTTATATATATGGTATTTTATGCTTGGAAAGTGCTGTGAGATGTAACTTAGAGGTAAAGGTGCAGATACATAAAAAGATACAAAAAAAAAAAAAAAAAAAAAAAAAAAAAACCTAAAAAAAAAAAAAAGCACTAAAAGATTTCGCCTGTCTAATCTCAATAGAGAGAGAAGTCCAAAAATATGGTGCACAGAAAGAAAAAACCCGATCAGGCATAGAACGTAAAATGGGTAAGAAGAACAACTAAAAGATTGGAATTAGAGGAGCAGAGATCAAAACTGGTATTTGACCTGGTATTTGTCAGAATCCTAACAGTTGAATCTCAAACAACCTGCAGTTTATTTAAAATAGAAAACACTAACAAGTAACACATTACATTTACTTGGTCTCATTGAGTAGTTTTTTGTTTTTGTGTACCTCAAATTTTCTAATGAGTTTTTGTAATCTGTAATTTTACTTTGACTACTTTTTTAAAAGTATGTTTTGTAAGTAGTATTGTACTTAGCTACATTTTAAATTATTTCAGTTATTAATAAGTAAAGAAAAAACTAAATAAAAATTATGCAGGAGGGGGAATCATGCTCTGGAAACTACTGCGCTGATTGATAATTGGAGAACAAACGTGCTAAACTTACGAAAAGAAAGAAAGATGGAGACAGACGAGACAGACGTCAGCAATGCAGACCCAGCTGAAAGTAAAATGCCTTCGAAGGTTGTTTAGTGCATGCACTCACGGACTGAATTCTGAATCTGCATTTGCAATTTCACTCGTTACCATAAATAAAATGAAAACAGGAGATTTAATTTTTTGCTTTGAAAGTGCATAACTCACATTAGACTCATGGACTGTAGTATTTTTTTGGTTTGTTTTTTGTTTTTTAGTTATTTAACTTTTCTTTGTAAAGGTGTTCCTTGAGATAAAGATATTATTATTATTTCTTTATTATTATTAAGTACTAGAATGTGTATTGTTACTAAAGTTTAAATGCTTGGAAAGCACTTTAAGATGTAATTTAGAAGTAAAGGTGCAATATAAAATGTATTATTTTTATTATCAAACAAGAATTATATTGTGTTAGAGTCACATTTGACCCATTTTAGATTAAAATATGTAAAAAAAAAAACCTTTTTTTCTTTTGAAACAAGGCTTCATGATATCCTCAGACACAGCTATTTTAATACAACAAAATTACCTGTCATCATTTTAGTAAATTCTGAAGGTCTTAAAAAATAAAAATGACATCTATGGTGCTACAGGTCAAAGAATAATGACTGTTTTATACATCCATGGATCATATAAAATTAATGAATTGCTCTGTAAATCAAACTAGGCTTAACTACTCACACACAGACAATAACCTCATAGGCAGCTCGTAGATTCAGTATATGTGAGGTTGTTGGCCATATCTTTGGTCATGAAAGTAATATTGTAGACAGAGAGCAAAGGGGAAGTAAGGAGGATGTGTCTGAGGATGAGGATGATGTGCAGTATGATCCCGAACAATAAGACCTATCTGATGAAGAGGACAAGACAAATGGCACAGATGCTTAAAGAGAACCCTTCAAATAAAAAAGTGACATTTCATGGTCATCAATACCTTATGAAAACCCAGGCAGAGCACCAACTGAGAACATCATTAGAATAACCTCGAGGTCATGGTCATTCTGTGTCACATTTTCAGGTTATCACAACAGCATTTGTGTTGTTCATCATGATCTGTTTAGAAGATTCTGCTCGAGATGACAAACACTGAAGGGAAAAGGGTTTTTGGCAAGAGCTGAGTGGAGATCTACAAAACACTCTGAATGCTTACATAGGGCTGTTGCTTTTTGCTGGGGTGTACAGATCCTGTAATGAGGATACAGACAGATTATGGGATGGTGAGTCACCCCAGAGTATTTTTCAACCTACCATTCAGACCTTTTATGTGTTGTCAAGAGTTATCTGCTTTGACGATCGCGAGACGAGAGCCGCTCGCCGTGTGAATGACAACTTGCTCCATTAGGGATGTTTGGGACAAATGGGTGGAGCACTTGCCACACATGTGGGTAGCATATACTGTATGTAAGGAGAACACTAAATGTTTAGTATTTAAGACAAAAACATGTTTTTTAACACACACACACACACACACACACACACACACAAACACACACACACACACACACACACACACACACACACACACACACACACACACACACGCCACTATAATATTCAATTTCTTATTATTGTTTAGGCTTCTCCCATTAGGGGTCGCCACAACAGCTTATCCGTCTCCATACCCCTCCTGTCCTCAACATCTGCCACTTTCACCCCTACTACCTGTATGTCTTCCCTCACCACATCTATTAACCTCCTCCTTGGCCTTCCTCTTTTCCTTCTTGCTGGTGGCTCCATCCTCAGCATTCTCCTACCGATATACCCCATGTCCCTAATCTGCAAATGTCCAAACCATCTCAAGTCACTATTGTAATAATATTGATAAAAAAAACAAAAAAGCAATTCATTTTAGAGGTATGTACTAATATCTTTTAGTTTCTCCCATTAGGGGTCGCCACAGCGGATCATCCGCATGTTTGATTTGACATTTTTTTACGCTGGATGCCCTTCCTAACGCAACCCTCCCCATTTATCCCGGCTTGGGACCGGCACTAAGGCTTGTGCAACCCAAATGGCTGGGGTTGGTTCCCTGACCGGGGATCGAACCCAGGCCGTAGCGGTGAGAGCGCCGCATCCTAACCACTAGACCACCAGGGGACCTCAAAGGTATGTACTAATATACTAATTTAAATCTATTAAAGTCAGATAATATACATACTCTCTGTCTTCACTATAAGAAATATAATGAGTAAATTTAAACATTAAAAAAAGAGATATATTCTTAGATAAAAGGTCTATGTGGCCAAAAAAAAAAACAGTGTTTACATAGTTATCAATGCATAACAAGATAGCTATGTGGAAACAATATTTAATAATAATCAGTGTTCTTAAAGCATTATGGGCTGAATTAGGTCATGGGTCAAATTTGACCCGCTAACACAAAATGTTTGTGTGCTTTCTAACACATTAAAGGGTTAAACATTAGTTACAATACACATAAGTACAAGTACTTTTATAATATCTATTATTTACGCAATAAATGTATCTGTCTTTCTTTCTAAATGCTGATTCTGATTCTCTTCTTTTCACAAAAAACTCAAGAAAGAACCATACTCGAGTTCACAATAATATGAGAAAGAGAAAGAGGAAGGATGGAAGAGGAAGAGGAAGAAGAAAATGATGAGAAGAAAAAAAAGATGTCCCTTTCTGCCATCCAGGTTGGCAGTTTGATTAAAAGCATTACTGCAGCCGTGCAGTCTCGAGAGAGAAAGAGAGAGAAAGAGAGAGAGAGAGAGAGAGAGAGAGAGAGAGAGAGAGAGAGAGAGAGAGAGAGAGAGAGGAGCGCTATGCTGCCAGCATCTGGTTCTGTCAGCTCAATTCTCACTAGAGCTCACACAGCTGGAGACTCAATGAGCAATTTGCACTTATTTTTCTCCATCAATAGAGAGATGCTGATAAAGAAAAGGGATGGAAATTGGGAGGGGGGAAAAAAAAGTCACACGGAACAAGGAATTCTCTATGCGTCTGGTACACGGGACTCAGTACCTGTGACGAAGATTAAGAGCAAGAGCTCCACAATGCTCGGGAGACACAACGTCCTGCTCAGACGGTGCAGCATCTGTTTTAGGGTATGATGAAGTGAACCTTATGTACTGTTCCACCTGCTTCCTCTTTCTTTCTTCTTCTCTTTCTTTCCCGCTCTCTCTTTTTCACATAGGCACAGAAAAACAATAAAAATCCTACCCTGCTCTTCTATTCTAATAACTATCTTTCGAATACCTTCAAATTACACTTAAAGGTGTACTGTGAAGTGCACAAAAAACACACACTCCTGCTCTCGCTGCACCCAGCAAACATCCTAAACACACACACAAAGCCCGTTGCCTTGGAAACAGGAAGACCAAATGAACTGTGCCAGTCAGCCGAGCCATGCCAAGCTTCGGCCCTGACCTCAAATGGTCCGGTTGGGCAGAGTGCCTTTCAAATCAGTCTCAGGGGAGCCCTGAAGTCCACAAAGAGAATGTGTGTGAGTGTGTGATTGTGTGTGTGTGTATGAGTTCTTCTCGTTTCTTTCTTAGCATTCTCATCCTCTTCCAAATCCAAATTGTGATGCATCGTTCAGGAAATCAACTACGAATCACAAATCAGACAAATCATACAATTATACGATATAACAAACAAACAGACAAAGGTTTGTTTCCCAGACCGTGCAAAAATTAATATTGCTGAAATCTGTTTCATTGAATCACGATCGCTCTGATCTGAAATGAGGAACAGCAGGCTTCATCTTCACCTGCAGATTTAGAAATTATGATGAGAACAACCACGCAAAATTCACAAAAACAAAGCTGGAGGATAAATTGAACAAAGCTGGGATGATTGAATTTGCTGCCAAAACCCAGATTTTCAAAGTGCATCAGCCTCATCAAATGAATAGACACTCTGATATTGCTAGTTCTAATAAACAAGAAACGCAATTAGCCACGTTTATGGGCGTTAATCGTGACCTAGGATTCGTATCTAAAAAGCCAGGAATAAAACACAACAGTCGATTAAAAATCCATGGCCATTATTATCCTGTGTGGGCTTTTTTCATCAGCTACACTAAGCCTTGTATAGACCCGTATTGATTTTTGGCCCATCTCTTTTTCGTGGGAAGCCGAAGCTCGTCCTGACTTTGTTCTGTATTTATTTAGTAATAAGCATGGGTTTTGGAAAAAAAAGGTACACCAAACAACTCATGCTTTATTACTGACATAAATCAAAGCTGGCATCATGAGTTCAGAGGTTATTTTCAGTGCATTAACATTTACGGCATTTGGCAGAGAGCCTTATCCAGAGCGAATTGCAATTATATTTTTTCATAGGCATAGGCAAACAAGACGGTCACCTAGAGGACAACCAGCTGGGGGGCGCTAGTGATTCCTTGTGATTATCTAAATAGTCTCTCTTGTGATAGTGGCTGCTGATGTTTAGAATTTGAGATGTAGAGGGTGGCAGGGAATGTTGTCCATGTTTAACATATGCTCAGATATGCAGGTTTATTTGTTTTAAGTGCTTGTATTTGTTTACCAGGTACCCCCTTTCATCATGGATGTGCAAAGTTATTTTATTAAAAAATGGAAACTGTGCATTATAGTAGAATACTTAATAGCTGATAACGCAATGTATTGTTGTGTTAATATTATTTACATACTTGATTTCAGGCCATTTTGCAATGATTATTACATTTGTTAAACCGTTTTTAAGTTAGCATACGCATGACTTGTATTCTTGGGGGTGGAGCATTGTGATGGGAGGGCGGTGCTATTGGAGGGCGGTGATATTGGAGGGAAGGGGTGGGGTTGGGGGGTGACCATAAAAATCTCACCTAGGTTGTCAAAAAGGCTTATAGGTGCCCTGATTGAGATTGAAGGGCCTTGCACAAGGGCCCAGGAATGGCAGCTTGGTGGTGCTGCTATTTGAACATTTTATCAGAAGTCCAATGAAGTCCTTAATCACTGAGCTTCCATTTCCCAAATCCATGGTCTGCAATGATTTCTCAGGCACCAGGATCAGACCATCTGGATCGACTTTATGTAAATGAGATGATGTCATTATCAGGTCGATACAGTACTTATATATTTAGACTTGATATCAGAGGTTAAACATTGTAATATATTTATTCACTTGTTATTACATCTAAATGTTTCTGCTCTTCTTCGGTGGTGTGTTGAAGAAGTGCAGTGAACACCAAGAACCTTACTTAATTGCTTGTCTTGACAGTTGACTTTTTTTTACTTCTCTTTCTTTACCTGTTTTAGGAGGTCTAAGAGCCAGAACTGTCAACTAACTGACACACACATACACACACACACACACACACACACACACACACACACACACACACACACACACACAAAACATAAGCAGGAGGAAATAATGCAAAGAATCTACAGAGAAATGATGTAACATTTTATTTATGGCAGGTGCTCAGAGCAAAAGTCCCTACACATAAGACAAAATGCATGTTATAGACTATAAGTAACTACACCATTAATAATGCCTGTAGGATTGATTTCATTGCAATTTATAACATTATTGATTAAGAATAAATCAGTGCATACTCAATTTTGTTAAATAACATTTAACACTGATTTGCTTTTCGCCATAAAATTGTGTTACAGTATTATAATTTCCTGGGCTGAATTATATCGGGATGTCATGATAACTGACTTTGCATCTTTTTCAGTCAATACAATGGAACCCGGTCTTGTCGCCGGCCTAGGGGGACGCCAAAAAGCATCGAGATAACCGATGATCGAGATAAACGAAAACCAATATGGCAGCAATATATTAACGTCCTTGAAATTTCGTCATGTACATGATGTGCGTTATTAAATGAGAATGTATATGCATATACATTCATATACATATGCATATACATATGGCAAATTTGTACCCCCTTGTGCTCGAGATATTAGGGTTTGTCGACATAAAATAATCGACATAACCGATTAAAAAATGCTTAGACAAAGCGAGAATTTGGCGGTTACACTTCAAAAACGTCGGCTTAATAGGGTTGGCGAGTTAACCGAGGTCGAGATGCTGCACTTACTGAAGAACAAATAAATGTAATTTTAGAGAAAATACCATTGGTGGGCAAATTACACATTGGAGAAAAAAATTCTAAAAAAAATATTACTGGAGTACTACTTTTTCTTCTTGAGTAAAAATACAAGTCTATCTTCACTCATCTACTGTATAAGAATGATGTTTGAATAATTGATGGAGTTCAATGTTCAATTCTTCTGCACATCATAGCTGTTTAAGAAGCGTATCAAATCGTTAGAGATGCTAAGTGAAAGAACCTGCTTTTATTGCTTTTATTTTGGTTGTGTGTCTCATGTGCATGTGTTTGATTTATTCATGTTATGTCTTTTATTCACAGTTGTTCTCCATTTCAATTTATATGTAGATATTCACCTTTTAAGGAAGTTTCGCGTTGACTTGAGCCATTTATGTTCGTGTATGAACGTTTCACGGTTCCTCGATCTTGTGTGTTATTTTGTTCACATCCTTGCCCAGCCCTGTTTACGTTTTGCTAATCGTCCGACGGTAATCTGTTTTTTACGTTTAAGGATTTTGGCTGCTGTTTGGAATATTTGCATTGTTTTATTCGATAAAATGCTCTCAACCTCAACCTAGGACTATTGTGCATTAAGTATGTAACAGATCCTTTTATCCTCCCAAACTGTGGGGTTATGGTTGTAGTTTTGCTGCAAGTTCTAATTTAACACAAATTACGTATTTAAAAAAATAAAAAAATAAATATTTTAAGAGGAAAAGTTCCACCAATACCAAAATGATAAAGTACAGATAGTTGGTAAATGTACTTATAAATTTGGTATTGAAGTTAAAACTAAAATCCCTGTCTCTGTGGTGTCATTAATCTGTCATAGCTTACTTTAGCAAAATCCCTAAATCCTTGACAGCAGCACCTCTGCATTCCAAGAAAATAAGAGAAAAGAAATCAAAGTTTTTATAAGTCTCTATCTATCATAAAAGATAAGTATGGGTTCCAATTTGAATCTGGTTCATCTCAAGGTTTCTTCCTCCATCGCTGTTGCCGCTGGCTTGCTTATAAGGGAACTTTTAAGAATATATTTATAAAAAAAAAAAAACATATAGGCACTAAACTTATACATTCAAATTTTAAAACCTCATGATCTCTTTAAAGCTGTTTTGGGACAATGTTCATTGTTAAAAGTGCTAAACAAATAAAACTGAATTGAACTGAATTAAAAATTGACACCTGATGGAATAAAAATGTATTCATTAAGTTTAATCAGTTAATTTAGTTACACTGAATTTTGTGCAGGTTTTTTTTTGTAGTTCTGTGTTGTGTTAGGGTTAGGGTGTTGTGTTATTGTCTTATGTAGCAGGTTGTGCACAATTGCTTCGTTTTATTGCACTCTACCGTCCTGTATTGTATTGCATATGTTTGGAATGACAACAAAAACCCACTTGACTTGACCTGACTAATGTCAATTGTCATGCAGAATGAATATCGGTGTCCTTAAGCCCTATTTAATGATTTACCCAGAATCCAGACATTCATTCATTCAGACAACACTACAGTCATGGTGCAGTGATCGTTTAAAGCTTTAATTCTTTTTGTGTGCCTAATTGTGTAGTGATCAATTTCAATTTTGCTGCATCGACTCATCTTTCTTAGCTTTTTATACAATTCTGTGATATGACTGATGATTTGCTTTTACTTACATTTCTCACAAACAAAAGGCAAAACGAGCGTTCCTCGCTGCCAAATGACTATTCCATTATAAACCTACATTATATGGCAACTATAAAACTATTCATCATTATAATGCAGACGTAAATAATGTTAAGAGACTATGAACATAACTCTAGAGCATTAGCATATTTCAAAACAGCTATTATAGATGTTGGCATGATGAATAGGACTTCACGCTGAAAAGAACAGGCTGTCTACAAGAGGGATGATACAAGAATCAACTTTAGTCTCAAGGGTCAGCACTTTTACAGCAGGGCAGCATATCACTTCCTCAAACTAATAGCATTCCACACTGAATCAGTCTCGGTAAACTGTGCTGATGTTGTGCAATACAGAATACCACAGAATCCTTAAGATAGTAAAAACCTTAAAGATGCTGATACGACAAGTAACTGTGTGCAAAAAGAAGATCGTTATTGACTTGTTGAAACCTGCATTGGCTGCTATATGGACAATTGGATTGGTACACCTGACTATTTTCAATCATATGTGGTTCTTGAATGCATGTCTGCTAAGACCATAGATATACATATTATAACCCTACGTTTTACTATAGCAAGCAACAGGCGGCCATTTATTACACATGTTTCTGTAAAACTGCTTTGAGACAATGTCTGTTGTGAAAAGCGCTATAGAAATAAACTTGACTTCACTTGACTTGACTTCTTCCCCAAGCTGTTACGGCAAAGTTGGAGGGATATTCATATGTACTTTTTCATACCTGGTTAATGGTTTTTGACTTGTTATTTGAAGCAACTCCCAATTAAGGCAGCTGAGTACACGGCTGAGGAAATAAGGGCCTTGAACAAGCTTAGCGGTGCTGAAATTTAACTCGCAACCTTCTGATCAGTAACCCGAAGCTTTACCCTCGAAGGTTCGACTTTGCAATAAAAAGAGAACAGCTGTGATGAAACCCGGAATTGCTGAGAGACGATAAAACTGAATACAAATATTGTAAATATAGCTCTATACATGGAGTGAACCACAGTGTCTTCTCCCTGCTCACTGTAACATTCAGACCAATTTGCGTCCTTAAAATCAGCTGAAACCATGATGTGGTAATTGGTATTGCGAGGCATACACACACTAACTCTCTTAATCCTCATGAATCAAGGGATGAAGGATGGCTGCTTCTTTTATAATGATGCTGAGACAGAAGGATAACTGGCAGACCCGTGTGGCACTTCAGACGTCCTCATTGTTGTGCATTCATTGAGCCAGTGTGATTTATGTAGCCACTGTAAAGGAATACATTCTGTCGTTCTCTTATACAGCCAGAAGAAGCTCTACAGTAGCCTACTTGTCTGTAAGAGCACTTTACAGCTCCTGATACTATGACATACAGTAACACCTGGCTCTCAAACCCTGACCTACACAATTATCAGCTTGTTGCTTGTAAACATGACTCCATTATTGGCAATTTGTATCATTATTGAGTACAGGCACTATTTAACGATTCGAATGTTTTCTTTGACGATTGCCAAAAATGGTCTTTTCCAGGATTTCATATACACATATATACAAAGTATTTATATTTATAACCTGTATATATGTACTGTATACACATATACATGTAGAAACAGTACTGTATAAAATCCTTAGACATCCACTATATTAATGCACTTTTGTAACTATTCTGGACAGATATCATTATCAGTTGGTCTCAGCACACAAGTTACGGAGCATCAGATATCTGTTGTACACTTTTCTGGTGACAAGCAACAGCATCCCTACTTTTTTGCTTAGGCTGAAAAAAGTCCATTTCCTTCCACCCCATCCTTATCACATTCTACAGAGGGATTTCCGAGAGCATCCTGGCCAGCTGTAACGCTGCCTGGTTGGAAAAAATTGTACCAATCGGTTTAAAAGACCCTGCAGCCGATACTGAGCAAGTTGACGAGATCATTGGGAGGACCGCCACCCCCCCAATCGCAGAGATTTACACGACGTGCTGCATCTGTAAATTCAACGGCATTGTGCATGACCCCAAGGACCCATCACGCAAACTCTTCCCTCTCCTGCAATCTGGCAAAAAGTAACATTCATGGTTTCATTGTCAAACTGGGTAACAGTTTCTTCCTCAAAGCAATTAGATTCCAGACTACCCAGAGACTTGTCTGACACAACACACACACACACACACACACACACACACACACACACACACACACTCACTCAACTGCACACCATTGTTTGCATTTCTCTCTCAGACCACTGTTAAAACATTACTTTAAACCAAAGTCATGTTTGAAGCTACAGCATTTACTTTTTTTTTGCATCTGTGCCAAGCTGTGCTTCACTGAACCTATTGTTTATTTAATTCTGTATGAATAGCAGCTTGTTGAAATGACACTAACACTACAATGCCCACAAACTTCTGAATGTTAAAAGTAACAGTCTAATTGGTTTCTATGTACAAAAAAAATATACATACATTGTTGTGGATAAGATAAAACAAATGACTTTTAAAGCAGTATGAGGTAGGGATGCACATCTCTCCGTAACCGAGGGTGATGCGATTCACATCTTGATGCAAAGCCAACGATATGATACATTTAAGATACATATGAAGCAACAAGATGTTCTTTTCCTGTTCTGTCTCCAGGAAGATCTTTTTAATCTATATTCTGTTTGACTCTCAGAACACGCTTGAGAAACAGTTGAGCAACAAGAAATCAATCTAGTTATAAAATATCAGTTATAAATTATTGTTGACTCACTAAATAATAAAAGTATAGGGCATCTACTAATAATTATATATAAATAAATATTTTTCTACAGATGCAATGACGTTAAAAAAAGATGCATCTCGACACAAATGCACACTTTTTTTTTTAAATCACTGCGAAAAATGTTTATTTTTATGCTGATGCGCCGATATGAATCGTTGAATCTTATCAACCCTAGTATGCTGTGAGCAAACAAGATAATCTGTTGTGTTTATTGATGTGCTATAAAAAATGTTTGTCGTTCCTTATTGTCTCTGGTTAGTTCAAAGTTTGTTTGATCTCACATTGTCGCAATTCTGCTTACACACAAATCATGCAGTTTGAATGATTGTTTAAATTGTTATATATAATTATAAATATCAATTCTTCTGATTTATTAATATACAAATGTAATGGGATGTAAGCTGTATTACATATGTTTAAATATAATAAATGTACTTCAATGTATATAAATATCTTAAATATCTTTTTATGTAGCTATAAATCCAAGTTCCAATATTTTAAATAATTAAAATAAATGGCATATTATTTGTGGTTTATTGGCCATATAATCGGTAGCTTTTTGTGATTTTGCATATCTAAACATTTCTGAAAAATCAGTCTGCAATGACTAATGTTTCAATCAGTCCAATAGGGTAAGAGTTTTGTTTTTGTACCATGTGACGTACTTGAAAACAACATAAAAATAAACCAGTTCTGGCGCAATATGTTGCAATGTTATTAAGTGATCAATGGCATAATGTGCTGAAATGTTTGCCATGGAAATGCACATGCTCTGTTACTCACACTGCAAATCCCTTAATGCTCTCCACAGAAAGTCCTCACCTCTCTGGAGAGAAATTACCAGCAGCTGCTTAATGCTCTTGTGTAAACATCATTTGTGCAACTGATGGACTTTAATGGGATTTGTCCGCTATTCATTAAGCTGCAGCAGACATTTCGGAAATGCCTGCACCTTCCGTATCGGTGGCTAATAGATGAATTCTGTGAAGAAATTTAAAAAATGCTGCACATTCAGCGATCTTCAGCTTAACAACAACAACAACAACAACCAAAACAATTTTAAGTAGAAATTCTGCAAAGCCCCAACTGCGTGTGTGTTGCCCTGGGAACACATGACACAGCTATAAGTGCAGCTCGGTTTTTCAGGTTTTTACGGAATGCCATCTGCAACCTCCTGAAATGAAGAAGTATCATTTCCACTCTCTCATGCTGTTCTTCCTGCATTAACTCAAGAAGGTCTATGTTTTCGTTTTTTTACGTCTCTCCTGAGCCGTTTTCATTCTGCTGTTACAGAGAGCATCCTCGTTACTTTTATCATTGTCTAAGGCTCTCTGCTGAAAAACACACACGGAACCCACTCGCCTGAGCAACCTAAATCCTTCATTTCTCCAAACAGACATTTTATAGATCTATGCAATCAGCATTGACCAGTTATGTTCTGCTACTGTACAAATATTGGTGGACTATGTGGCTCTTTCCCAAACTGTTACCACAGATTTTAAGAGACACATTTGTATAAAAGTCTTTGGATGCAGTAGCATAATATTTTTCCATTGAATTGAACTAGGAGACTAAAAATTCTTTCACCGTGTCAATACCTCTGTGCATAAAACAAGCTCCATGAAGATATGCTCTGACCTCAACCCTATTGAACAACCTTTTGGATGAAAAATACCTAAAAAATTACGACCGCATAGGTGCGCCGTTGACCAAATCGAGAAATTGTATGTTTTCCTGGATTGTGGCGGCCGAGCGTGAGTCATAAATATTGACCTGAAGACTGCAGAGCTGATCCATTCGCCATGTCCTCCATATCTCTTTCTCTCTCTCTCTCTCTCTCTCTCTCTCTCTCTCTCTCTCTTTCTTTCTCTCTCTCTTTTTTTTTTTTTTTCTCTCTTTCTTTCTAATGCTTTCCTATTTATTTTGTTCTCTCTTTTTTATTTATAGTTCTATTCTTTTTAATCCCCCCTCTCTATTTTCTTTCTTTCTTTCTTTCTTTCTTTCTTTCTTTCTTTCTTTCTTTCTTTCTTTCTTTCTTTCTTTCTTTCCCTTCATGTCTGTCTGTCTGTCTGTCTGTCTGTCTCTCTGTCTGTCTGTCTGTCTGTCTGTCTACACTATCTGGGCAAACCTATTAGGACATCTGACTTTTCCAGTAATGTGTGTTTCATCCCAAACTGTTTCCAGGTTTCTTGCAGTTGGAGGCAGATAATTGTATATGATGTCCATTGATAGTGGCATGACATTTTCCTTTCACTTCAACTAGGAGACCCAAACCTGTTCCAGCATCACAATGCCTGTGTACTAAAGAAAAGCTACATAAAGACATAGGTTGGAGTGTATGATCTTGATTGGACTGTTATAGAGCTCTGACCTCAACCCTATTGAACAACTTTGAGATGAATTTGAATGTTGACTGCACCATAGGCCTTCTCATAGTACATCAGTTCATGACTTAACTAACACCTTTGTAGATGAATGAGCTAATGAGCAAACACACAGTGGAGATTTTAAAACATCGAATGGGGACAAAATTTGCTCTAGCATATATAAAATCACATAGAATCTTATAGTCGGGTGTTCACAAAGCACAAATGAAAAACAAATGAAAAGTATGTTGTGGAAGCTGTTCGTGAGCGGAGGGTGTCGCTGGACTAAAACAGTGCACTGATGTATACTAATAACACCTTGTCAGCATGTTACACTGACTCCTGAAGGTCTGTTGCCCTAGAAAGTTGAATTCTCTTCTCTTTTTTCAATTCTTACATTTATGTATTTTGGGTTGAAACGCCGTACTGCTTTCTGACTGAACGGTGGCCTAAATAAGACAAATAGACTGTCTTTTAGAATGAAGTGTGTCCTGGATGAGTGAACCCATAGAGTCATTCCCATAGAGTTCTGCGAGCGCTTAAAGGAATTCTCAGTGCAATGCTGCAATCACAGGAAATGTGTGAAAGACCACGGTCAATCATGCTGGTGACAGATTCATTTGATAAGTTGTTGGATCCAGGAACAAAGCTTTATATAGGATGTGGGAATAATCTAGATTTTTGAATATTATCCTACTCTTCTATTGATTGTGTTAAATGCTATAAATTACATTAAACTGCTTAAAAAATTACCAATATTTTTATTCTATATCTCATTATAATTAATAGCTATGATCCAAAAGTCTAATCGGTGGAAATGCACGTTTTTGAGTAGTGCCTACTGAACCTTCCACAAATGTATTTTACGAATAATGTAAAAGTGTGTATAATTAATAAAAAATAATGTTTCTGATGTCACCTTTGAAAACAAAACCAAATTTAAGCTGGTGGCTTGTCTTCCTGTTATTGAGACAGACTTCTATTTCAAGACTACTGATGTTCAATAAATGAGGCTGAAATGTGAACATCTGGCAACACTGTGCTGTAAACTCTTCATCTGAACCCTTCCCGCACAAGGACACTTTACACCACACCTTACTGCACACGGACACTCATGGACAATCAAAACCATGCCTAACTTGTTTACTGTTGTTTACTGGCTAACTGCACACTGCCATAAACATTTTCTGTGTACATTTTCAGTGTATGTGTATATATATGTATATGTATGTGTATATATGTGTATATATATATATATATATATATATGTATATGTACGTATATATACATATATATGTATATATCTTTACATCTTATTTATCTGCCTTCTTTTCTTATTATATTTTTCTTTAAATTTTGTTATTATATTTATATTTTTTATTCTCCTTTTTTACCCTATTTTATTCCCTCATGCCGGACCGTCGTCAAAAGCATTTCACTGCATGTCGTACCCTGTGTGTATGTGTATGTTACAAATAAAATTTGATTTGATTGATTTGATTTGATTTGATTTTCAGCTTAATACATTTAAATTTCAATGCTCCAGCTTCAGCAATGTGGAATGCTAGGCTTAGATAATGTGGAGAATTAGCATCAGGTAACTACATGCACCATATAATAACAAGATACAGCAAAATGAAAGGCTGTAGTGGCAATTAATCGTTAGTCTCAGTCTCCTAATATCAACTCTTTGGGGTTCTGTTCTATTTCAGCTCCACATCCAAAACAGGTAATTAAGGTAGAAAATGATCTGTTGTGGGTGTGTTGCAGGATGAAACAATGAAATATGAATTGCCAGTGGGACAGGGAAAAAAACATCTGATTAACAAATTGCTACTGTAAATGTTGCAATGCTTTCTGAAATTGCATTGTGATAAATTTGCACAATATTAAAATAGAGTTGCTAAATTCTGATTTCAAGCATGGACTTTTGAAAATGTACTATGTGATTTGGTTTCACTAATCATTATTATTAGGAAATTAACAATAATTTTCTTTTCAACATAATACCTACGCTCTGTAACAAACTACTGATTTCTAACAAACACAAAATGAAATGTTATTGTATATTAAAAATGAAGAATAGCCTTTGTCACATATACATTATAGCACAGTAAAATTCTTCCTTTGCACATCCCAGCTTGCTTGGAAAATGTGGTCAAAGCACAAGGTCAGCTATAATACGGTGCACCTGAAGCACAGAGGGTTAAGGGCCCAAGTGTGGCAGCTTGGCGATGCCATGTCATGAACCCCCGACAAGTACCCTAACACCGTAACCACTGAGCTGCCACCTCCCCCATACAATATATGTTGTACATCTGGCAATAACCTTCATACAGTATGTGCATTTTGAATACCCCATTTAATTCTCATTCGCTGTCATATAAAGCCTCCAATCTTTTGGTTTATGGATCTAAAAAAATTGATTGTGTAGATTCATGCTTATGTAGCCACAAGGGTTTTAGTAAAGTACTGATGTAGGATGATGTGAGAAGGCCTGAGGTGCTGTCAGCTTTCCAATTCATCCCAAAGATGTTCAATAGGGTTCAGGTCAGGACTCTACAACAGCCCAGTCAAGATCTTCCTCTCCAAACCATGTAAAGTATAACTGCCTGAAGCTCGCTTTGTGTACAGGGACATTTTTATTTAACTGTTTACCTCTAACTGTGTGGTAAAAGTTTAGAAAAGAACAATATATGACGTTAAATATCAGATGTCCATATAGCTTTATCCATAAAGTGCAATTAGAGAGATCATGTTTACAATAAAAGTGTTTGGAATTTTCCAAATCGAAACTTAATTACGTTTATCTTCCCCAGTTATTTACTCAGTTCCTGTTACACTGTCTATTTAAACGAATAAATGAATGAAAGATATTATATTGTTTGAAATACAGTTTAGTCAGTGCGCAGAATGCTTTTAGTAAATTATCCCAGTTGCTGAGACAGTCTGCTACGGTTTAATCCATATCCAATATCATTTTCTTACAAGCGATACATTTCAGCTGAATGAGTAGTAATTGCACTTCACATTTCTCCTTGTTAACATTTTGGGCTGCACTGACTGCATTGAAGTCTCGAGCTGAATGTGAAGCTGCTTACTTATGTAAATAAAAGCTGACCAGTTCGAGTTTGAGTAGAAAGTCTGGCTTTTCTCTAAATGGTTAATTAAAGCCGAGGGCTAAAGGCAGCCGAATGAATATTTGATCTTTTTTAGACACACTGAGACATGGACTGTAGCGCACATTAGCCTTGGGCTGTGTTCCTGTCAAATTTGATATTTGAATTTTCTCTGCTATAATGATACTTTCTTTCATGGGATTGGAATGCCATCCGATTCGATTGCATCCTTTGGAATAGAAATCGCAGAGTAATGTTTTTAATGGCACTCCTTAAATTGTCACGAATATCTATTTTAATAGCAAAATGCATCTCATGCTGATGTTAAAAGGAGGCATTTGTACTGCATATCTTCCGTTTGCACAATAGGAAAGAGTTATCGGTCACTAATGGCTAGTGTAGCTGCAATTAATATGCCATCCCTCCTAGCCAACAAGCATGGACAATTTGGCTCCCTGGCCACCTCTTGTATTGTATTCAAGCTATTCAAAAACTGATTTTCTGTTGCATCACTTAGGAGCTTAGGGTGAGCATTGTTGACAATCCCACAATCCCCTGTGTTGTCAATGAGAGCTATGTTAATATTGTTTCTTGTACTTTTTTTGTTAACAGCAAAAACCCCATGCACAGATATAAGTCTGTTAGCTGGCTCTGCACAGATGGGGTGCTATGACAAATTCCGATAAAGGAATTAGTAGGAATCACACATAAGGTGCTTTATTTGTTTGCGGATTTGGTGGGTTAGGAGCATTGAAGTGTGACGACAAACGCTGCTCATCTACAAAGCGTTCGTGAAACGCAAACACTACTCGGGCTCAAAATAAACATATGCTGATGACATGTCAGTCGGGCCCCCGTTGTCACCAATGTGGCTTCAACATTTAACCCCCATCCCCCTAAAAAAATAATACAAAATAGCAGGAGGTATCATTTGAGCCAGAGTTTGCCAAACCTATTTCATACCACATGTGTATGCCTTGAATTAAACATGAGTGTACCCGATTCCAGTGGACGAAATGGTCACAGGCATAAAAAAAGGATTTTGAAAGAATGACTGAATGTTTATGGAATCCTCCTACCAGCCTGGGTGTCTAGCAATGGGAACGAGAATGCTGGAATAAACCGAGACCAGGGGTATGTTGAGAATCAGCCTTTGCTACTCAGCAGGATTAGATCGACTAACCGGAGGTTTTATTGCCGTTAAAGGTCATTTGCTTATTATCCATTTTACAATGGCTATCAGCACTTTTTTCATATGCATATCAAATAAAGATGTTTTAAACGACGCAGCATTGTTAAGCTCCTTACAGCTGAGGCTTCTCTTTTAAACAATCCTGATTTCTCCTCTCCATGTGTTTAGTGGGAGTCTGGCACAGAGAGAAGCATGAAACAATCAAATGTATTAATTAGAATATCAAACCAGACCATTATACTGTGGGGCTTACATGAGGACATTGGGTCTCTTCAGTTCTGGTCATCTCAACCAAGTAATTTCAGGTGGTTTCAACATATTTTGTGAACCTGAAAGTCATTAGTTTTGCACAGCATAACCACTGTCTTACCTGCAGGCCTTGAATAAATGCCATTGGAAATTGCCAATTGTGATAACACAGACATTCAATTTGGTTGGCTACAAAAGAACATTTGCTGCACCAACACCACCAATTTTCCTGTGCCCTCAGCTGTTCTGGTTAGTTTAATCTCCCTCTGCCGATACATGACATTTACTTCAGCTCGAGCACTTCAGAAGCAGAACTAGAAGTGTAAAATCACACAACGAGTGTATATTGGTTCCAAACACGATAAATAAGCAGTATAGCTCGAAATAAGACAATAAACAAATTGTTTAATATTTCTGTAAAGTCGGCAACAGTTTACAATGAGTATCCAGTAGCAGTAGTGTTTCTGATCAGGTGAGCAGGATAAGCGCAATTAATGAGGACCTCCAGTGGCGTGGAGTGGAACTGTTAGGTAACTCCAGTCACACCATTGGAGACTAACTTTATCATTACAGAAACAACCAGACTAATAGGATCGATCCAGTCATTTCGGTTTGTCGCTTTGCCGCACAGCACCTAATTTGCATATAATTGAGAAAATCTAATTTCAAATATCGCTTGTTGCGCTGTCAGTTTTCTGCTTGCTGCTGTCACTGAAATCACAGTGGCGTGACGTGCATGTACATAGAAAATGAACTGTCGTGTTTGTTGTTTTTGTCACTGTGTGAACATAGATTTATTTGGTTTTGGAAAAACGGTGGAATCATTTTTCAAAAAAACAATTCTGAAAATGTATATTTTAAAGGATAAGTTCATCACTATGTAAAAAAAAAAACAAAACAAAAAAAAACGTTATCTATCTGTAAGATTCCTACTCTAATCATAATGGCATCTATCGCGTTGTGTATTGTATTAACTCATTGTCATTCTACTTGATGTCTAATGATCTGTAACTACACACATGCACACATGACCCCTGTTTCATAATCATCATTTTACGCAACCAGAGGAACATAGCAAAGTGAAAATAAGTAAATCTAATCGGCTCATGCACAGGTTGTCCATCTGCCAAACACCATTAAGAACACAGTGGTGTAGGTGAGCGTGTCTGTAGTAGGCATCAGAAAAAAAAAGAGGAATGTCCTGGCAACCTCAGTTGACAGACTTCATCCATATTATCTGCCATAAGCTGAACTCTTCTGGGGTAACAGCTGCTGTCCCTGGGGTTATGATCATGGTTCAAAGATGACAGTGTGTATGTTATTGTAAGCACACAAGCAACATAGGCAGGAGAAAGCTGCCAAATACAAGCGTGAAGCCCTGCAGAGCAGAATTCAAAAAGCCACAATAAGATCCCAGCCTGAGGCTTGGCAATCTGTTTCCCTGCTTTCTCCTCTCTTCCTCAGCTCTTATTCCGCATCTCAGCTGTTCATTAGCTGACCATTGAAGAGGGCGCACTGGGGCTTTGGCTGTGTGTGGAGCTCTCAGGGCTGGTACAAGGGTCGCTCATGCCCTGAGTCAGTGTGACTCTCAGTGGCAGCACAGGGCCGGATGAATAATGCATTCATGGTCGTGTCAGTCAGGGAACAATTGCTCTGGTTAATATTCACAGCATGCGCATTCAGAGCCTCTCATGAAACACATAACAGTTTTATAGGAGCAGAACCCAAACAGTATATTGATGCCATAAGCGGCACGTGTTAACATAAATCTCAAAGCATTTCCAAATAAAAAGCCAGCCAGAAGCCAGTTCTGGAATTCCAATAGTGCCAAACATATTGAATAAACATGACTGTCATTGGCTCAGTTGTTTAGTTAAATAGCAACTACTGATGTGTATTTCCTTTGTTGTCTTTTTTTTTTCTTCCGCCATGACATTTACTTGTGTCAGTGTCCTATCTGTTGTATCTTTATGACTTGCATGTTTATACCGTATTATTCCTGTCATCTGCATTATAGTAAAAATAAAGTCATACATTAATATTCACTATGGCATAACAAAATGTGGGTAATATAAGGACAAATGTCATATCACCATATTATAGAACATACTGTATGACTTTTCACACTATAGGAAATCATTATATTAAGGTTTTGTAACAAAGTAACAGAATCCACATTATTATCACATAGAGCCTTTCAACTGAATGTCATTTACACAGAAAAAAAATGTAAAAAGAAAAATGCAGCAAAAGTAAAACAATCTGCCTTTAAAGTCAAGTAACATTACTGAGGTAAAGTCGATTTTGTGACACAAGTTGTTTAATGCTCAGTTCTGAATAGTCAGAGTTGTTGAATCAATTTCTATACCATGCTTATGACAATAGTTCTGACTAGTGTTTACCAGTTAAAAAGAATTTAATAAGTTTATAATGTAGCAGCAAGTTTTCATGTAGCAGCATCTTACAAAAGAAATGTTTGGCAGACGCAGCAGATAAACTGATTAGTGTAATTGTTGGTTGGTGAATGTCATGTCACAATCCTCCGAATACTTCAATTCCCAGCAACCACAATGACTGTTAAGCACTGCCCGTACACAACACACACATTTCTTCGTTCAGTGTCTCCACATTACTAATAGAGTGCACATGTGCTCAATCACTACTCACACACTCACCTTATATATAGAGAGACTCTGTCGCAACATACAATTGTGAAGTAAAATTCTTAGTCTCTCTCCTCCTTTGACTTAACAAGCTGTTTTTTCTACTGTTTGAATTCCAATTATTTATTATTTTTTATATCCGCCATGTTTTACAATCACGTTTCAATTCTAGCTTTGCCCTTTGATGCTGTTTGTTCTTTCGAACCTACCACTGAACCCGGCCTGCATTCTGTCTCATAATTTGCATTGTACAGCTGTGAATGTAAGCAAATGCTTTCCATCTGCATCTGCATTTTGTGTGTATAAAACTCTCCAGTGTAGTCAATACATCCTCTTACCCACATCTTTAGAGTGAAAGCCTTCTATGTTTTGTAGCAACGCAACAATTTAATTGTTGTCTTATTAGCCTTGAGACAAAGTAAAAGAGAAGCTTATGAGGATACTACGGTTTATAGCTGCTATAATGTAGACCGATCAGACACACCAATCAGGCATAGCATTATACCAACCTGCCTAATATTGTGTTGGTCCCCCTTTTGCTGTCAAAACAATCCTGACTCATCGAATATTAACAGCATTCACTTCTACAGCAATTTGAGCTACAGGAGCTGTAGATCCGACAACAGGGGCCAGCTTTCACTCCCCACATGTATCAATAAACCTTGGTCGCCCATGACCCCGTCGCCGGTTCACCACTGTTCCTTCATTGGATCACTTTTGAACATTCCACAAGAGCTGCAGTTCTGGAAATGCTCCGACCCAGCTGTCTAGCCGTCACAATGTGGCCCTTGTCAAATCCTTACGCTTGCCCATTCTTCCTGCTTTGAATGCATCAACTTTGAGGACGAAACATTCACTTGCTGCCTTATAAATCCCACCCACTAACAGGTGCCATGATAAAGAGATTTTCACGTGATCGTTTATAACGTTTAATGTCATAATGTTATGCATGATAACCCTACTGACTAATCTTTACAGTATGGATAAATAATTTCGACGCTACTTAGCCAACACTAACACAACAGCCAAGATCAACACAACCAGACTATAGGTTCATAGTGTTAATGACGTAAATGAATTTCATGGAAAATGACACAAGACAGTCATAACAAAACAAGTACATGTGAATAAATCAACACTGTTTGTCGATCATCATGGTTTCCCCTTTGCGTCACTGTTCCTATGATGACTAACGCCATTTGTTTGTGTTGGCTTGGTTTTCTGTTTAAGGCTTCTTTCCGTCGCTCTCCTGTCTCTTATTTTGTTTCCAAAATGTTTTTATTTGTCTATGTATACCTTGCGTTCTTATTGTACCATTGTTTAGATATTAATGTCCAAATAAAGCACATACCGTACTGAGTTTAGCTGCTTGTATCCTGTCTCTGTACAAAAGTGATACATTTTTCCAGCTTGTTCACCTCAAATCAGGTTCTTACATATGTTTAGATTTTTTGTTCTAATAGTAAATCATTATCACGGCTTTAAAACTGCTGCATGATTGACTTGAGTGTAAAATGCACTTGTTCTGCAGCATCTATAAAGCTATACAGCTCACTGGGAAATAATTTCTCATTTAATTTGATCACACTACACTCTTGTTTCCTACTAAGACATAAAATATCGGTTATATCCAAGCAATAACTTGTATGACAGCAGCCCCTGACTGCATGTGCATTATGAATCTGACCGGAATCTTGGATAACATTTGCGATATGAAATACAAGCCCCTTAGCCGCACATACACAAGTTCTCTTCGCAATGCGCTGACATATACATGACTAGAGGACAGGCTAAAAATGGACTGCAAGGCTCTCACTTTCAAGGGAAACAACTGAACACAAGTCTGCATGTGAGGCACAATAGCAAGCTTCTGTATTGCTGTTTTTAATGTACGAATACTGTATGTTAAAATTGCTTAGCAAACATGGAAGCTGCAGAGGCTGTATTGAAACCCCTTTGCATTTTAGCTGAGGCAAGCAAAATGAAATAATAATTGGACAAATGAGACTGGCCTAGATAGGTAGCCTCTGTTTCTGTCAGCAGCCCAAAGTCAGTTTTAAAAAGATGTTTGCTTGTTTTCAGTGAAAAGCTTTCTTTGTTTGGAAATAAGCTGAAGTCACTAGAATGGCATTGATTCCATCATTAGTAATTCTCTCCCACTTTTTTTTCCAGGGTTGCTTGAAACACTCACAAACTCCTGGCTTTGCAACAACACCCGGCAGTGTTTTCCAAAGATATTTCAATGTTAAGGGCTTCCCTAAAAAAGAATAATGGCAACAACAACCCTTGAATTACAGTCTTTGCTTTGTATTTCTAGGGCATGTGTCATGGAATAAATGGCAAAAGGATTTCTTGCAGATGTCACAGGCCAGGCTGGTGTAATAAACACATCATCAAAGCCAGATAAGTAATCAAGAGTTTTGCAGCTCAGCTGTATCAGGATCTGCATACAGAAAAGGAAAAACTGATCTAAAATGACTATCTATTATCTATCGACTATATACTGTATGTTGCGCTGTGCTTTGTTCTCTGGCTTGTTTTCATGGTGGGAAGTGTGTACCCTCTCTGGGTCAGACTGGGGGAAGGGCACACAATGTGATGAACCTGTAATAACTGTACACCCAGTCTACCCAGGTATATTTTAAAGTGCAAGCTTTGTGACTTAGGTTGTCTTTAAGACTCTGCTGTGGTAATAGTGCAGACAGTTTTTCCCATCACTACTGTACAGACTTGCTGTCAGAATAAATCCAAAACTTCTTTTTCTTAGCAACATCTTAATAAGATTATCGTAATTAATCCAGCTTCATTGTGTGCTTATTAATTGCTCAAGCAATTCATCATATGCATCATACAACCGAAGATAGTTTGCATCGACTCGCAGATTTCTGCACATGGCCAATCCCAGCTGGTACGCGAGACTGCTTCGCCAATACCTCAGTGCTTTGTGTGCTACTTCAATGAAGACAATCAGTCATTTCTCCTCTCTGGGCTTAAGGTCCCTGTCAACAGCCCATGCATGTGGGCAGTTTAACAAATGTCAGGCTTGTTTTCCAGTGAACTTCAATATAAAAGTGTCAAGAAAAACAGTCCTCAGTCTCAGACTGTGATCACTATCTGCTTATTCACTGCTACCTATTTCTGACATTTTCTCAAATATTTGATATCTATATAATGTTACAGCAAAACAGGAAAAGCTTTCTTACCTTGCTCAGGCAGCTCTATTCCCAGCCCATGCTACTTCATTCATTCAAACCATCTCCTCTCTTGCCAGCTTGTTTTCCCTGCCTCCTTTGTTTCCTTTCAAATTTCAGACTGCATTCTAATCATGTCTTTATTACTCTCCTGCTGCGAACGTTCAGAGTCGAGCATTGAAGAAAGCAGGATTCAACAATTTTGCTGCTTGAGGACAGAAGCTGCCGGCGTATTTTCCTGCTGTCCTCTTCTGGCATACACACACATACACACTCTCTTTCCCTCCACGCCTCTCACGACTAAAGACTAATGAACGAGGGACGTAGGCGAGAAGCAGGCACGACGGAGTGATGCTTTGCCCTTTCTGTCCTTTTCTCTAGCTCTCTGATTAGTGCGATGACTGCAGCGGAGGCAGGCTGTCAGAACGCATGGAGAGACATCTGCGAATGTGTTTATGTGGATCCAAATTCGCCTCCTTGCCGAGGCTGAGGGGGCCCCCCTCCTCCAGTCGAGATGGTCTTGCTAATGGCCTGTACCATTACAGCTTGTAGCAGGGTGGGCTGTCGCAAAATAAATGAGAAAGGAGGGGAGTGAAAGAAGGACAGGGAGACAGGGAGAGGAAGAGAGAGAAGGGAGAAAGGAAGAGATCGAGGACTCTCTGGGGGATATTTAAATTCTCAGTGTGCTTATATATATATGCGTGTAGGTGCTTCTCCTCCTTCACTTCTTCCCCCTCCTCTCATCTATCAGGTCAATGCAATAATGCTCTGCAACTTCATTTATTCCTGGTTTACGCTCTGTATATGCATGCAGTGAATCCCGCACATGAGAAAAGCACTTGTTTTTATTCATGCTCTTTTGCCAGATTTACAGAGATGCTTCTTCAGGTCTTAAAGATCTATTTTGCAGGATAGAGCACTCAGGCTATGTCCCTGTCCTTACTTGTGGTCACAAGGTGTGGATATTGACCAAAGGAATACGATCTCAAGCACTGGGTTGCAGAAATTAGATTCTTCAATCGTTTTTTTTTTTTTTTTTTTTTTTTGACCTTTTAAGGCAGAGCGAAGAGCCTTAGAGTGGGGACACAGCTTCCCCAAATCGAGAAGCACCACTTGGGGTGGTATGGACAACTTAAACACATGCTTTCTGGTAAGATCCATATAGAGTTTTAGAAGGTAGTAGCACTGAACCTGGAGCCGACCAAAAGCCAGCTGGAGAAAGTATATTTCACAGTTGACTTGAAAATATCTGAAGATCCCTCGGTAGGAGCATTGGATCTGTGGCTGGGGGCAGAGAAGCTTATACTGACTATCTAAGCATGTTGCCATTGTAACCTCTAACAGAAAAGTGTTAAGGAAAACAGAATCTAAAACCACTCAAGAGACCCCAAATACATCTATTCAGGTTAACAACAGCTGCATTTCTGGCAACTCTGTAATTCTTAATCGAGTGTGCTCTGAGCTATCACCTCTAGCAGCCTCATTGCATTGTTTCAAACATCTGATTTTATGCTCATGAATAATGCATAAACAAGCACAAGGTAATTAATCCTTAATCAATTGTTCCATCAAGCACTAAGCTCTAAAGCCAGAACAACAGACCCCTTGATTTACAGCTGATGATACAGACTGCAGGGGAATATTTATCAGTGATTGGCCTCTAATGAGGACACTAGTTCTGGAAAAAAAAACAGTACACTTAGTGCAACTTACTTTATAATTATATAAGGATGTAATTTTGTTGGTTAGATGTACAAAGATGCACATGCTCATCAAGCAACGATGATTCAGTTTGCAAAGTAGATGAGAAAAATTTAAAAGCTTGAGGTATAGACTCATCCAGGATCTTGGACCATCATAGACATGTGAGAGGGCAGTAACATGGTGAGACATTTGAAATAAACACTAACTTTCAGTGACCTGCCCACAGCTTGAATAACCTACATTTTTCAGCCTAACGCGGGAAAAAGGACATGATTCATAAGTGACACATTTGATTACTGACCTCAGCCATGGACACCTACACTGTAAGATACACCAAACTGGATTTCATTTTTTTTGCCAAAATTTCCATTTATTCATTTGGCTGCCATCAATGTCTTCTCACTAATCTATTGCACATAAAGAGTCACTTCAGTCTTAGTTACTTAAAATCTTTATTTTAACTTTAACAAAATCTAACAGAAACTATTAAAACAGCATTGCCATTATTTGGACATTTATCTATTTTATCTACTTTGCATATTCGACAAATTTCAATTTCTTTTTGCATATAAGTAAGTGGTGCCCTACCGTGGCAATCCTGGGATTTAAACATTCATTAGTCTAGTTGCTTAACAAATCGGCTATGAATCAAGGGTTCATAGTTCCAACAACTAAAAGCCTATTCAGTCCTCTGATGGGATTACAAAACCTCACTGGTTCTGTACATACACTTTATACACCAATCAGGCATAAAATTATAACATTATACCATAATAACACTAATTGTCTCTTAATCATGGCACCTATTAGTGAGTGGGATTTGTTAGGCAGCAAGTGAACATTTTGTCCTCAAAGTTGATGTGTCAGAAGCGGAAAAGATTTCAGGATTTGAGCAAGTTTGACAAGGACCACATTGTGATGTCTAGACAACTGGGTCAGAGCATCTCCAAAACTGCAGTTCTTGTGTTTTGTTCTTGTTTTGCAGTGGTCAGTATCTATCAAAGGTTGTCCAAGGGAGGAACAGTGTTGAAAAAGCAATGGGCTCATGGGCTGCCAAGGCTCATGATAGGACCTCATTGGAATACTGGAAATGTTAATCACCCAAAGAACCGTTGAAGAGCCAAAGTGTTCCCATTAAGGGTTAAAGATGGAAAACATATAATCAATGAGAAATGAGCAGTTCCTTGCTATAGAATAAGCTGAATGTTTTAATTGCTTTTTTGTTGGAGTTTAAAAAGATACCCTATTCTTCTGCACAGGTAACGTTTTGAAACAGAAATCACTGAACCTTTACCTAATGGTGTATATGGATCATTTCAATGTTTAATATACTATTATGGTTACTCAACCATGCATAATTCTAACTTATGCTTGCACTTTCTGAAGTGCCTGGCACCATCTAAGGTGGAGATACACAGGCATGCATTGTGGCAATAAATGGTCCTCCTTAAAGAGGAGCCAGTTAGTGACCTGATGCCTTAGGTGCCAGTAAGGCAAAGCCTCAGATACTTTAGCAACCTCATGTTACATTTGACCGAAGAGTGTTATACAGTATTTTAGGGATGAATTTGTTACGACTTTTAGTGTCCTTATGTGACCGTGTGAGTCCCTGATCTGTGTGCATCAAGGATACTGAGCGAAAAGAAGTATGATTCTATATAAAGAACTGGTTTTGTGTGATCAATACATTGGTATTTATAGTAAATGACATGATAACTGTAATACAATAAAGCATCAGTATATATGTGGATGGTATTATAATAATAAACAGATGGAAAAAAAACATTATTTAGCAATGCAAGGTATATGTTGATATGGTGAAGATTTCTATAAGGGGACAATCTAAGTTCAGATTGAAGGAGTCTCCAGGATCAGTGGTTCCCAAAGCTCAGCGTGAAATTACAGATTGGATATGGTCTTTACATCAGGCTATACAATATAACACACATTATTTTTCTTTCATTTCTCATGTCCCAAAACATATTATTTCTTACATAACATTTTGTAGGAGTTTATACTTAAATTAATTTTCATTTATTGAAAGTTTTCATTTAAAACACACTCAAATATAGAATGATTTCATACATTTATGCATTAACAATAATGTGAACCAGTGGCGGACATTAACAAAGTAGGTCATTTGTTACTGCATTAAGTAGCTTTTCAATTATTTATACTTTACTGAAGTATTTGCATTTAGGGAGAATTTAAAATTAACTACATTTTAAAGTCAAATATCTCACTTTTTACTCAACTACATTCTGTGAAATCAGTCATTTCTTTTTTATTTATGAGTGGATAAAAATGTAACTGGTCAATCAGGGTTTTGAACTTGTTTTGATTGGCGCTTGGTGTATCTACTTATCACCACCATACAGTTCAGAGTCAGTTCAACAGCAAGCAGAACGTTGTGAGAAGAATGAATGATGGAAGAAACTTCTGACTCGAACTTGACACAACACCTGTGGCCTTATTTGTGTGATTTTTAAAAGTACTAAAAGTAGTTGAAAAGAAGGTTTTGTGTTTATGATAATTTGAATAGATATGAATTGGTGTTTGATTCATTAGTATCGTTCTATTAATAGACTGGTGTGTGAAAAGTAACATTAGAGTCTTTTTCACAAACTGATTTTAGCAAGAATCATGTGAAAAAAAGGATAATAAACCGTAATTTCCGGATTATTAAGCACACCCAAATATAAGCCCACTGAAGCACCCACTGAATTTGACAAAGACTTTTTATTTATATATAATATTATAAATAAGCCGCATTGAAACTACATTGAAACTAATGAACTTTACACAGGCTTTAATAAAAGACAGTGGCTGTTACATGACTTGTATCTAAACAGTAGCCTACCAAGATAGTCATTGTTCACCGTCTTCCTCCTTCCTTTCACAACTATTTCTCTCGAGAGTTTATCTTTTGGCATCGTCGTGCGTTTAAACATCACCATCGGTGAAGCTTTTCTTCTGATGCCGTGCAGCTCAGAACACAGGTGAAGTGTGTTTTCATGCCCGGTTGTTTTCAGTGTGACCAATGATTTTCTGTAGACAGTCCAAGTGAGCGGCAGGTCAAACGTCAGAGGAACATCATCCATATTTTTGATGTGGTGCGGCCCGATTCAGTGGAAGCGCATCTGATTTTATATAAATAATTTCATTGGTTCACCTAAACCCGTTCGGCAATTTCATTGGTCTAATGTTATGGGGTTCAGTTGTTTGGCTTGAAGTTTGTGAAACCGGGAAAAAACCCGGAAAAATTCATAAATTAGCCGCTTCATTGTTTAAGCCGCGAGGTTCAAAGAGTGGGAAAAAAGTAGTGGCTTATAGTCTGGAAAATACGGTAAACATTATACCCATAATAAAAATTAAAAGGGAGCACTTTTACTTTTACTGGTGTCATATTTAACTTCAACTTTTTTTTCCCAATATTTAATTAGTTGATTTCATTGCCATCTGAAACTGCTTGTGCAGACAGATCTTTTTTTTTTTTTCGTTCTCTGCTTTTTCTGCTAAAGTGTGAGAACTTGTATAGCTAATGTTTGTGTGTCCATCTGTTTTCTTATAGACAGTAGCAATTAAAAAAAAAAAGAACAAGGAAATAAGACATGATGCACTTATGGTGTAAAAATATGACAATATTCGTACTGAACACAAACTATTGATGGAAGCCACAACCTTATGATACAAGACATATATTCATGCACACAAAGGTCTGAGGACAGACGTCTCTGGGAATGGACATAGTGTTGCATATTAGCGATTATCAATTCAGAGTGAGATGATTATAAGCTGTCGTGGGTGATACATAGGCGAGTGTGAATTTCAGTAATATCTCGCATGATGGTGTCATCAGCCTTGCGCTCGGTCATTAGAGAAGCGACAACACAATTTCACTTCCTAGTTCTTGACACAGGACCGAGAACTGTTGTGAAAATGTTGTGTTAAAATGCACACGTTTTCTAGCGTGAACTGCTCAGAGTTTCAGATACTGTACAATCCTTTTAAATTCACCAAATTTCAATGGACTTTCATTGCTATTCTGCTCAAAAATCCTCTGAATTGTTTGATCTATTGTAACCAGCTTTATAGTGAACCATGGAGGTTAAAATCACTTTAATGACTGAAAATCAATTGGTGTGCTCAATGGTTTGTGTCACTGAGTTGTGTTAAAAGCATTATAGAGTCTAGATCTAGTAGGAGTACATGGCACTCATCAATACCAATACCGGAAAGAGCATCTAAATTAGTATTAATCAATCCAGCACGTGACAAAACGTGATTTTATGTTCCTTTGGTTTAAATAATGGGCAGGCACTTATGCAACTCGACTCAATCTTTTCTAATGTTAGCTAGTTGAGGTTCAACTGAAAAATATTAGCTAGGTACAATAGTTACCTTGGGTGGAGTAGTGTATGAGGGTCACGAGTGGTTCTGTACAGCTGTAAAGTAAAGACTCATTGTAAATGATCGATAGTAGTTGGGCAAAACATCAATGGAGCGGAGAAATTATTGGTTAGAGTTTCTCTTTCTCTTACTCACCTAGCATTGCTACGTTTTCTTCGCTAGCAGAAATTTGCTTTAACATCAGTTGTTGCTAGGTGTCGCTAGCAATGAATACCTCCAATGTTTTTTTGGTGTTGTAGGTTTAAAATATTTTATCACATTAAGATTTTAAAGCTCCTCATCTTAATATTTTTACATTGCATTCTTTCTGCTATCCGCTTTGATTTCATTGTTGTTATTAATAGTAAAAATATATTCAGACTGCTGTCATTTCATGCCATCTGTCTACTTATATGCCAACATTCTGTACAGTATATTGGGGTTTATCAAATATATTTAAATTTAGTATGATGTTGCTATAAGTGCATTTTTTTAAAATTAAAATATAATAATAGCAAACTAATAACAGAGACAAGGATCTAGTTGAATAGCCTTTCTCAGTATTCAGTGTTCAGGAGCAGTGCTATTTTATTAAATATATCATTTAATTGGGGTTTTATATTTGCCACATTATACAAGTTGGGTCTATTAAAATATTTACTATGAACCATTTTAGGATTTTATTTTTCATTTTTAATGAAAAGGAAAAACTTTTTCGCAAAAATTCCAGTTTATGTATGTGTGCATTCACATATTATTATTTAATTTGTTTAAATCTAATTATTATTATTATAGAAAGGAAGACATAAAATAATTAAGTGATTAATATAATTCTGGCTCCGCCAGGGTATACACTTTACCATTAAAGGTCAACCACACTTCTGATGGTAATTTGGATTTTGTAAATCTTAGGCTTAATGATTGAATTTAAACTTGTGTCTCTGGACCACTACCTATGTTTTTATTTTCGTCATGGGTTCACCACTTTCACATGGTAAATAAAGGAATTATTAGTTTTGGCTTTACCAGAGTACCAAGTCCTAGTACGTCATACAAATGCAGCACTTATTCAATCAAGAAAATGCTGCCATTATGTTCTTAAGTCACCCTGCTGCCCTTGCATGAGGTTTGCTATTTTAGTGAGATCAGTTCTCAGACATTCACATGCGCAGACATAAATTTGACCCGCTTAGCAAAAGCAAAACAAGGACTTCCATATTGAAGTGTCTGTTCTGACTACCCAGCAACATTACCCCATGTCTCAAGAAGCCATGTTTAGGCAACTCTGGTAGAAAGCTGCACTGAACTAGTGTTGAAAAAGTGTTTTCTTTAAAAACATACACATATTTTTGCACTGGCACAGGCTCAGTTGGAACGTCGCTGATTTGAGGCATTCTCAAACCTTCGCTTGACAGTCGCTGTGCAGGCGAGGAGGCAGACAGTCTGGTAACCATGGAAACAAAAACTCATCCCAACTGCAAACCACCAGTTTGGCAAGAACCGTGGATTTAGAAATATAAAAAACCTACAGTATTAGTAAAGATTTGTGTGTGTGTCAGACTAACATTTTTGTAATTTATCAAGGACAAAATATATAAAAGAGGCTTTTGTTATATCCTCCTATTGTGAGTGTGTAACTTAGAGTATAATTGCAGACATTAAGTGTGAGGAAATAACCATTTTTCAGAGGGTGATTATTAGAACAGTTGATATTTTATGACATTTTCTTTTATCCTAAAAAAAGAAAGATTAGCAGGTAATGAGGAAACTGGACATTGTTTTTTTATGTTTTCATGTACATGTTTTAAGGCTAAAATAAATGGGGAATGTTTCTGTACCTTGTCTTTTGAAAGTAGCACCTCAGTGGTTAAGAAATTGGATTTATGCTCAAAAGATCATGAGTTCAAATCCCAACATCACCAAATTACTGCAAACCCTTGACTACTAAGTTGTATAAATTCGATGACTGTAAGTCACTATGTATGTATTTACTTCGAAATGTCTTAAATAAATTAAAAGCCAACTAAATTGCTTTAAACATCACCTACACATTTCATAATAAATCATATCATTATCAACATATCAGTCATATGTTTAATGAATCAGACAGGGTTTTGTATGGATCATTGAATTTTAAAGTGGTTTACACTTTATTTCGTTTGTTTCCAGAAAAGTGCAGGTACAGTACAATAAGGCCCAGAGTACTTTTTTTTTACTTTTTATTCAAATTGAACATCCATGCTTTAAGTACAATAAAATATTAAGTGTGACAACATGGCTGCTGAAAGTAATCATGATGCCCAAAGTGAATCCTGAATCGTTTTAACCAACAAAAATGTATTTTTTATATATTATTTACTTACAATTTGACCACATCCTTAAAAAAACTGAATAAAGTTCTATGAAACACACATTAACCAGTAAACAGCCTGTAGAATAGTATGAGTGGTCATTATTTGCATATTTTGACTCAGAGTCATGAATATTTGATTGGCTTCTTAAAACAAACAAAAATGAAATGAAGTCAATATATATATATATTTATCGTTTCATTATTATAATAAAGTACATTCCTGAAAAATTAAAATTAATTTCCTGAAAAAAAAAAGGTGACGACCATTTTGCTAATCCTTGTTGTCAGTGTTCTGTATCATACAGTGTCATGTCACCATAGCAACAGTGTAGATTCTCTTTTACCTTAGGATTATTAATAGGTGGTGTACATTTTCAGTTTGTTTACAGAATCACAGACTTCCCAGTATCTTAAATAAATTAAACAAATTAGAAATCCACCTACATTGCACATACACCTTTTTATAATTTTATTATTTTAAGTTTAATATTATTACCTCCTTGATATATTATACAAATGTCAACATTTTCAGTTCAATCAATTTCAGTTTTAATTGTATAGCGCTTTTAACAATGGACATTGAGATAGAGGTCATAAAATATGAATTTATAGGTTTAATGTCTATGGGTTTATACCTTATAAGTTTGTCCTTAATGAAGTCCTTTTCCAGACTTAGAAAAGTGGTGAAAATTCAAGTACAATAAGGCTCTTTTAGTTTTTTTTCTTCCAAATACATGCTTAAAAATAATATTAAAAATCATGGGCATTATATACACATAATAGAATCCTGAACATTTTAACCATTTTTACCAACCAAAAGTACTTTTATATAATTTAATTACATTTTTTACTTTAATGAAAGCAGAATACAATTCAATAAAACACCTTAATCATTGAACTGCCTGTAGAATAGTATAAATTAGTATAAGTTATTATCTGCACATTTTGATTTATGATTTATGAATATTATGTATAGTAAAACAAATGCAATGCAATGGACTCAAAATATTTTTATTTATTATAAAATGAGAATAATTTTCCTAGAAAAAAAAAAAGATGACCATTGTGTTACTCACTGACTCACTAGATCCACTATGTACAAGGTGGGAAAACAATTTTTTGCAATTTTGCATTTAATTAAATAGTAATCTTGTAAAATGTTTAATAATTCTTCAAATGTAAATGTAAATACAATTAAAAATTATAAACTGTTATACTAAATATAAAAAATACACCATTAAAAAAAAGTTTTACAGAAATCAAATCTCTGTGATGTTACTTATGGTAAAGCACTGTTTTTTTCCTCAAGAAGCCAAGAAAACATTAATAAAAGTGAACGCTCAATAGATTTCTTTCTACTTTCTTACATTTTAGTTAGTATGTTCATTTGATCTGACCATACAAACTAGTTGCAAACTGAAACTAACCAGTTGCTAGCTTTTGCAATACAAACTGTCTTGATACTTTAAATATTATTATTAGGTCTCATTCTTGCTGTTCAAAATTGGACTTGATAGGATTTATAATCAATTTCTTTAAGATAGAGATCCCCAATTACCGATATTTAATCTATTACTGGGCTGTGGACAGGAAGCTACCAGGTCGCAAGACTGTTCCGAGGTAAATGTTGATAGTTATGGCATTATTATTTATTGTGCATTTTGCCCTTTAATAACCATGTGCCATGTGAGAAAATGGAGCTGAAAGGAATGGAGCTGAAAGGAATGGGCGGTAAGAAACACCTGCAGCTCATGAGACTAATCAGTGTGCTCAGTTTCAGTCTGGCAAAACCAATAAAGAAGAGCGAGACCCCAACCTCAAGGAGAGAAATACCAAGCAGAGACGAGCGGAAGGGTCACGCCAGGACGATCTGCGAGTGGGCACCGGCAGACGTCAAGACAAAAAGGCCTCCCGAACTGCAAGTGTGTGTGTGAGCACCAGCATGAGTACTGTAAAGAAAAGTGCCGGGGTGAAAACAAAAGTAAATAAAAAAAGTTTTGCTTGTTGAACTATGGTCTGTCTATCATTCTTTCAGTGCGGTACCAGTGGGATTTGCTACAGTAGTGCTGAAACCCCGTGCTGGAGGAGGGGTATAATGCCAGGGAGACTAAGCCACGAAGTAAGAGGGACCAGGCCAAGGAGGAGTACTGCAGCCGACACGCCGGCTGCCACTTGTGACCTGTTTGGGGAGATGGGACCGTTTGTAAAACCCGCCACTCCACCGTCTGCCACGCCTCTCCAGAGACGTCCAGATGGCGGTGTACCCAGGGAGGGACAGGCAGCTTTTTTCCCTCTCTCTCATTCCCCCTCTCCTACTCCACCAACATTCTCAAACCACCCACCCACATACACCCGCTCTTTAGAGTCACCAGCTTCTTCGTCAGCTCACCCCAGACGGTTATATGGCTTGAGTCTGCGTTGATGGAAGCGAGTGGAGGGCGGAGACAGACAGAATGGGCGGTAAGAAAAACCTGCAGCTGATGAGACTAATCAGTGTACTTTGTTTTAGTCCAGCAATGACAATAAAGAGGAGCAAGACACCAGCCTCAGCGAGAGAGACACCAAGCAGAGACAAACGGAAGGATCGCCGAATGGTGACTAAGTAATAAAAAACCTAAAAGATGGTAATAGAGAGATAAATAAAGTACTGTCAAGAAAAAGGGGGAAAAAGAAATCAACAAAACCAAAGATATGATTTTTGTCTCTATGCTCCATGTACCATGTGTGCGTGGAGAGACAAACCATTGGATTATTTTCAATGGACAAAACATTTTTCTGATGTATATATAAAATGTAAAATTATATATTGTAGCTAATTAGTTGCTATAAAAACTCTGGTTGCTAGGGTGTTAACTGGATGATGCTGGTTGCTAGGCACTAAGGTTTCATTAGTTGGAGCAATGCAGTGTTAATTGTCTTCAGTAAGTCTAAGCAGAGAAATAAAAATCTTGTAAATGTTTAACAAAAGACCTTTTTAAAGGTATTCCTGTAGGAAAAGAGGTACATAAAATTATTTCCCATTCCCATATTGGATCTATGATTCTGCCAAATTACTACATTTCCTTGTTAAACATTCATCCATTCAAGATTGTGCAAAATTTTCAAATAAACTAAAAAGAAGAAAATATATATCGTAACAACATTCCAGGCCAACATGTTGTAAATTTACATCGCATTTATCTTTAGTATATTTATTCCGAATATTTTCCTTAAATCACTGAGACAAAAAGATAATTTGATGATGTGGCATTACCAATGATGGCATTGTATTCGGGTCCATATTTACTGTACCAATGTAGTCAGTGGAAGTTTTAAGTGATGTCTCCTTTTGTCACCCTTTATCAGAAAGAAAAAACACAAGAAAGATAGTAAATAAGATTGCAAGAAGAAATTGCAATGTGGTGCAGAATACAGATCTTGAACCCAGCTTATATGTAGCTGTCTTCATTAAAATTGACAAATGTTTGATTAATATGTGACTCTGTCATCTTATAATGAAGGACACAAGCAAAGCATTTGTTACATTCATACAGCTGAATTGTAGAAGTCTTTGTTTTCGAGTCTTGACTCTGACACCTTCCCCCGATAAAAATCACACCCTACTCAGACAAATTACACAGGCAATCATTTTTGATCTGCGTTTTTCACTCAACACAATGTGCACTTAACACTGTATCCAGTTAAATCCATGAAACCTATCTGACTCTCAATTGGGCCTTATAACCTTTTCTAGATTTAACCTGCTGTTACGATTTAGTGCCACATTAACAATTTATATCAATAAAAAGCACTCAAAGCAAATAACATAAAAACAAAGCTATTTTCAGAATATGGTCTCAGTTCACTGGCTTTTAAAAAAGACAGAAGTGTTTTGAGTGTAATGAATAACTCTGGCATGCTCAGTAACGGACTCGCTTTTCAGTGTTTTGGAGAGAGAAATGCGTGCAGGAAGCAGATAGCAGATGCAGATATCCTTTTGGTACTAGTTTATCGCATATCCAGGACATGAAATCAATACAGCAAAACTTTTTTTTTACTATCAATGTACACTACGTATTCCTAAACTTTAACAGAAATCATATAAGCACAGACAGGTTTCCAAAACTCGTGCTTTTTAATTTCTAAGAAACTTAGAAATGAGCATTATAAATTAATAAGGACATATTCCTCAGTCTTACACACACGCAGTAATACCGGAAGAATGCCGTGCCAGGCTATTCCCAAAATACTGCTATGCTCCTAATAGAAGCGCAACATATTGCATTAATGTCTTTTGTTAAAGCCTGTGTAAAGTTAATTAGTTTCAATGCAGACACCTGTGGCTTATAGACAGGTGCGGCTTATTTATGTTAAAAATTAAAATCTTTATCAAATTCAGTGGGTGCGCTTTTATAGTCCGGAAATTATAGTAGTTGTTTTTTTAAGCATTGCACCACTAATAACTTATTTTCTTTTTAAACATTATGGAAGAGAACACAAACATTATTTGTACAAACTCTCAGTCAGACAGTAGAATAAGACCTTATTTGATACATACATGCATAGCCTTATCCACAGAGCCACCACTGCCCTGCAAAAGCACAAAAGCCCCAACTGGCAGCCATAGTCGCTTGAGCAGGATAATACAAAAATCCAATAGTCTAATCCAGGATTTGCAGATCAATGTATAGTGCCTCCAGAAATTACTCACTCCCCCATCATTTTGCTGTACCATAACATCAAATTTAAGCATCTTTCTGGTTCTTTTGCCACACTTTGTTTCTTTAAAGAGATACAAATTAACTAAAGTCTTCCAAATAATCCAACAACCCTCTAAATGTACAGTTAATTGTTGTTCTGCAAAAGTATCAGATTGAATTTGTCACGGCTATGTATATGTACTGTAAATTAACCGTTCATTCCTCAACATTCCTCAATGTAAATTCTCTTCAACTCTGAAAAATTACATTGAGAATGTTAGTGGACTGCAATTTTTAGGTCACAACACAGACTGCCTTAGTTTTTTAGTTTTTGCACTGAGCATTTACTCGTTCTCTATTTTGGAACAAATATGTTCTTTCAAAGTGCAGATTCTTTGCTAATTTCTAGCTACCATGCTTCATTCGAGGAATCGCATTGGAAGTTGGGTTGTCTTTGGTTTTCACCAAATGTTATTCTTGTTTTTAATATTCTTATAGGTAAAACCAAAGTATACTCAACAAAACACTAAATCTTTTTTAAAAATGTTTAAATTTCCTAACATGGCTTTTCTCATTATTTGCTCAGCAATATCCTTATCCATCAATTGCTCATTTTTGTAAGAAAATTGATAAATGTAGGTTATAAAATCTGTAAATAGCTTCTTTTGGTCACCCTCGTATATGAACCAGATCTGTGGAGACCCTATGATATTGTGTATATCTGGATATCAGGTTCTTCTGTTTCACCCACTGAAATCTGTTACTTTACCTGACCTCTTGATCTAATTCTGCCCTTCTTGCCCAACTGTTCACTCTTGGCTGGCATTTTTATACTGGATTTCACAGTTCATAGTAAACATCAAAGTTTTGCTGATGTTTCAATAAAAAAACTTCATTTCTAAGCCTCGTGGCAGTTTTTCTGGCAGAATATCATATACTGAATATATGAAGTGTACACAGCCAGGTTTTTGAATAAAATATTTATTTATAAATATTTTTGTTTATATCTCTTTCCTGATTTCTATATTTCAACAATTATTGCAATTTCTTTAGCAACTCTTTTGGCTTTTGGCCCTTAGTTGAATACAACCCTAATTACTCAAGCAAATACTACAACACTGATTTTTATCTGAGTTTTAATTCAAATCACTTTAATTGATGGCAGAAATATGCCATAACAGGCCTAAGTTTGCATGTCACTGGTTAACTCTAAGGACAGTTATAGCCCCCATTATGAAAAGGGACCATGTAGCTATATTTTGGTGTACCCAATGAACTGTCAAATCGTTGCATACAAAGATTCTAAAGCTGTTTAGATGATGAGTGTATTCAGTTTATCCACACTGCACCATTTCATTCATTACAGTATCTGTGCCGTTCTTGGACAAGCTGTGAAGTAGCTTCTTCGCCAGGCACCACAATACAGTAGCAAACATTTTCACATTGTATGAAGGTAAAACGCTGTGTGGCAGGAGAAAGCTGATCACATGACATCTTCAGCGAACAACTTTTTCACGACTGGATAAAAAGCGGGGGTGCGGATATTGAGTAAGAACATTGATTATTATTTTAAAAGGAAAATAATCCAAAATGACAGCCAAACTCTTTAAAGTTAAACAGGCTAAGGTCGGCAATTAGCAAATAACAACAAAAGTGCACAATGAGTGAGAATCAAGAAACTGAAACGATATCAGAAAACCAATTGTAAATATAATAATGATGATCATGAACATTAAAATCTTAAGTCAAGTCAAGTCAAGAAGCTTTTACTGTCATTTTAACCATATATAGCTGACGCAGTACACAGTGAAATGAAACAACGTTCCTGAACCCTGGTGCTACATAAACAACAATCACAGAAAACACAGAGCATAGACTAGTAAGTGTCCTCGCCACATAAAGTGCATTGTGTGCAAACAGTGCAAAGACAACACCAGACAGTGTAAGACAAATACACAAAACAGAAAACAGCGCCACCAGTAAACCTGTTGTAGATTGAACACTGCGGTGTGTAAAAAAGTAAAGTGAACATTCTAATGAACAAGAATGTAAATAAAATGTTGCGCGAAAGAGCAATAGCAGCAATCTAAAAAAAAAGATGTGCAAAAATGGCATGTTTACAGTTTGTAGTAATGAAGTGATGTAACATGAGTGTGCTGAAGACATGGATGTGTGAAGTGAGCATGATTGTGTGTTTGAGTCCGGGTTGTACAGATCAGTCACACAGTTTTGTGTGTGTGTGTGTGTGTGTGTGTGTGTGTGTGTGCTTGAGTTTCAGTTCAATTCTGTGTATATGAGCCTGATGGCTATCTAATCTAGCATGAACAAGCATCGAAAAAAAAGAATTGAGAGACATTGACAAGCAAGGGGTGGAGATTCAGGACACAGAGACAGCAATGCTGAAGTCCTTTAGAAATCCTCCAGGGATGATATTGCGCAATTAATAAATCAACCAAATATACCTGTATTTTATGACTTTAATGTGTCATTTTCATCTAATTTAAACTTTTAATAGAATTGATTGACAGAATTGATAGAATTAAATTTTACTTTTCAGGAGACAGCATGTTTTAATCTTTAATAATACTATGGAATTCCATTCCATGCCTGAAATGCCATTAATATTAACTCACAAAGTACAATTTTAACTTAAACAGATTATTACTGATCTCCAAAAACCTTTTATAGTTATTAGCCTTGCAAACCCCAATACATATTATCATGTCACTTTTCAGAGGAGTGTCATATTGATCTGAAGCAGTTTAGTCAATACGATCGCAGATCATATGGCACAAATGACCTACAACGTCCCTGAGCAAAGATGCTTTCCTCCATTTTGTAGAGCTGTCACACACTGGTGTTTGAATCAAACTTAAAGGGATTTGTATAGTAAATAGTAAATTACTGTCAGCTTTTTCTGCCTTTGCAGGCTTTTATTAACACCACAGCTTCAAAATGGCTGCAAGAGCTGAATATTGCTCATTCAGTCCCATTTCCCTTGAAATGAATTCAATTTTATTAAAACAAAGAGAGATTTATTTCTATGTTCTAAGTGTAAAATTATCATACTGCACCCAGGTGATGTTATCTCTTTGTCTTATTCAAACTGAGCGTCAGGTCTGTTATGATGTCACCTTCATGTCCTTTTGTCTATTTATAGGGGACTAAAATATATAAAGCGTAGTCACATTGAGAACAAGATAATGGAAATCATAGTGGAGCATGTGTCATCAGACTCTTTTAATCAAAGTCTAGCATTGAAGAGGCTTCCTGAGCTCTCCACCGCGTGTGTCTTCCCCGTTTTAGATCGTTGTCTGTCTGAAGCAGCTCGGGCTTTGATCAGTGGGATGAAAAAGAGCCACATGGAGTGAACAGTGTCTAGGTGTTTTAAACACATTTTACGCTTCAAATGAGCCATTACGGATGAACCGCAGCCAGACCTGCTGCTTTACTTGCATTTTAGAAAAAAAGGAACGACTTTTATGAAATAAATGAAAGCATATAAAAATAGAATGTCCATGAGCAGTACCAGGATAGGCACAAATGTTCTTTACACTTTATTGATAACCAGACAAAAATGTGCAACATATATTATTATATATAAGGGTCAGCAAGGCCTTCTCTGCTGGCCTAAACACTATCAAAATCTAGGTTTTTCTTTATATATTTTTTTATTAATGTGTATTAAATTATTCCCATTCTCTATTCTACATGTTAGCTTTTCAGAGTTCCAGGTGGTGACACTAGGGCAATCTAGCAGTCAAACAATAACGTCAGCTCTTTTACGTCGTTTGATTGGATGGTTAGAGAGTTTATAGTTTACTAGTCAGGCATTGCATATATAGAAAATTCCACAATCTCAAATATGTTTGCGTAGTCCTAATAATTTTTTTTATTCCACAACGGCTGACAGAATAAAATAAATTGATTTGGTCACAGATATACTTACAATGACATTTCTAAAATGGACTTTTTGAACAAAGCTGGACATCGTGCAGAAAGGTCAGACAAAACTTGCCTTCATTTTAAATCCACCAGTTTTCGTTTCGAGTTTTCGTGGTCGAAGAACGTAGAAAGGATTAGAAAAATGCACAGAAAACAAAAAACATAATTGTTAATATTGATGCTTGTGCTACAGATAATGCATGCAGATGCCACAGCAATTTTGCAGTAAAATGAGACTTGTTAAATTGTGTTAATGTTGTTTCTAACTTTAGTAATAGAATTGAAACTCACGGCATGAGATACCTGCCTGTGATGCAGCACTATATTGCTATATTGTTTTTCTGTAAAATTATGTAAGAGATGGATTAATAAACACTAGGCTTGAAATACACAGCCCTGCCACTGGTACTACTACTACTACTACTACTACTACTATAAATATTACTATTACTACTTCTACTATTACTACTACTATTAATACCACTATTACTTTTACTGCTATTAATACCATTATTACTACTACTACTACTATTAGTACTACTACTACTACCATTACTATTAATAAAACTATTACTACTACTACCACTACTACTACTATTAATAATACTAATACTACTACTACTACGAATACCAATATTACTACTATTACTACTACCATTACTATCACTACTGCTACTATTAGTCCTACTACTACCAATGTTACTACTATTACTATTACTCCTACTACCATTACTACTACTATTACTACCACTATTACTATTACTACTATTACTACTATTACTGTAATTACTACTACTACTATTACTACCACTTCTACTACTGCTACTACAATGACCACTCTTACTACTACTAATAATAATAAGAGGAAGTAGAAAAAGAAGAAGAAGAAATGCAAATTGTAAAAATGCTGAACAAAAGTTTAATTTATGTTATTACAATTATTTATTGTTTATTGGTAGTCCAAATGTCACTAGTTTTTGGCCTACCTCCAATAAGCCATCCTTGTTTCAACCCCCTCCAAAAAAATAGTTATATAATAGTAATAATAATAATAATAATAATAATAATAAGAATAATAATAATAATAATAATAATAATAATAACAAGAAGAAGAGGAAGAAGGAGAAGCAGTAGAAGAAAAGAAGACAACTTTGATCACATGAGCTGATGTTATTCTGGATTTATTGATGTAAATATTTGTGAGTACTTGCAGATGAGGGTCACACATTTTACTTTCAAATGGAATGACCCTGGAAATAATCTATAAATCCCACTTTCTAAACAAAAATAAGTCTGTCAGCCATGTCTATTTGCACCATTTTATTCAGGAACAACAAAATAAATGAGAAAAACCTGTGAAAAAAGGATTGGTTATGGAGATGCGGACAATGAGGTCTTTTCTGTAAAAGTGTAGTAGCTATTTCAGCCAGGTAAAAATTTTAGTAAGTATTTCCATTCAAATAATTGTTAAGAATAATACATGTATTATTTTTTTGACAATGTGCTCCTGCTTTCCAGGATAAAAATATAGATAATGACCTGGGTTCAGGAATGATAAACTGCTGCAGATGATCTTACTGGCTGTAAGCTGTTCTTTGGGGCATTACACTACAAACTGCATCATCGAGAGTATAAAAAACTTTTTTTTTTTAAATACATTCTTATGCAAACTATTGTTGTCAATCTTTTTTTTTTTTATAAATTGTTTATTCTGTTATTCAGACAACCAAATCGTATTGCTTCCAGACTACATGATGAAAAGTTGATCATTTGTGAGTATTTTTGTTAATGTATTTAATTATTCTGTCATATTGGTTTTGTCATTTAATTTTTTTTTTAGGAATGCATTAACGCTACTCAAGGGCGTGAAATGGGGAGCTTTTAATAGCGAATAAGCTTTTAGTTATGACACGTACTGTAGTCAGTTACTAATGTGCAATCACTAATTGGTGTATGCAATAAAGGAAAAATATTCGTATAAACCTGATTATCTGATTAAGCAACATGCAAGACGAGTTTGGAGTTCAATTTATTGTCAGAGTCAATGCTCATAATTATTACAAACGCCAACATTTATAAAAACCTTCATGATAACAATGCTCTGGAGGACAAACACAGAATGAAAAAATGAATGAATGAATGAATGAATGAACCACAGATAGAGTATCATTATAACATAATATACCACTGATACCTTCACAATGCTAGTTTAAGTAAACATTTCTCAAAATGTATTTTACTCATATTTCTCTCCATTGTTACATGTCTGCTCCCCAGAGTAATGAGCAGAAAAGGCTCTATTTTTATTATCTCTATAATTTTTTTGGTAGATACTTATCAGTAATTTATGGCTCAAAAATTACAGACAGATTAAGTGGACCTTATTAACACCAAAATGAGGTCCAAATTTAATTAAATTCTATTTAATTTGATTTGTATAGCACTTTCAACAATAGATCATGTCTCAAAGCTGCTTTACAGAATTACATATTAAATATGATAAATTTGTCCGAATCAGTGTATCCCTAATGAGCAAAAGAGTGGAGATGGTGGCAAGAAAAACTTACAACGATATATGCAAGAAACTTTAAGAGGCACCAGATTTAAAAGGGTGGGTGACAACCAGGTATCCATACATTATAGTGCCATCATTGTTGAGATTATCAACTGTTCATTGCTATTCAAAACTGTTCATTGTTATTGCAGCTATAAGGCATAGTAGCAGAACTGTCGATTAATTACAATTAAATCCATTTTCATGGATCTTGAGTTTATCACTTCAGTAGTCTCATGTATCTCAAAGAAATGCTCTTTATACACAAAACCCACTGTCAAAGTCTTCTATTGTTTTGAGAGTTTCTGCATCTAAACTAGCAGGCTGGCCTTCCCAAGGTTACATAAGGAAGCTGCTCTGTTTTCCCATTAGTCACTCATAAGAGAGAAAAATTACTTCAATCAATCATGTCTAAGCCCCAACTGGAACAAGACTTCATTAGGTCAACAGCTGTGAAGCCAGCCATCATTACTATCATTAGTTTCTTGTTTGCAATCTGCACTTTTACTGAACTGAGAGCTACACTGGGCTTACACAGTATCTGATGTACAGTGATGTAGGGGGTTTCAGAAGTTCCATTTGGCTATTTTCAGACATACATTATCTCACAAAGAGAGTACACCTCTGACATTTCAGCAACCATTTCAGTATATCTTTTTAAGGGACAACACTATAGAAATAAAACTTATAATAAAAGATATATATATATATATATATATATATATAAGCAGGCGATTATAATCTGCCCACAATATGCCTACATGGCCTCAGAATCTCAGAGTACTCACATCTGTCGCCTTCTTTTCAGACAGTTCCAGTTTCTCCTGGGCATCTTTGAGGGCTTCCGAGTACTTCTCGACTTCATCTTCTGTCCCCTTGAATTTCTTCTGCAGCCCCTGTAACTCGTCCTCCAACTAAACCACACAGCAGGAAAAAAATATCATTCGTCCATCACTGCTCACTCTGGCATTAATAACGATCAACAACCAGCACCATTATACCGCCTGTCAGTTTTACACACGTCAGTTTTATTAGTTCTTACGTTTCCTAGTGCACCACTGAGTCCCCCTTACTGAATAAATGTTTAAACAAGCTAAACAACTTGGACAGGAATATTGTAATCTGACACTGTCCTTTCCACTGGGTTCACATACTAGCGTTAAGATGGACAGACGTATTAATAGACGTATTTATTTAGTCATGCCAGTTATATATATATATATATTAGAGGTATATTTTAGACTAGTCTATGTGCAGCTTGTATTGCAGTACAGATTTACTGTCCTCCGAAAATTGACAGGACCATACAAATTTGTGTATCATGTATTAGAGCAGGCGGGCGGGTCGAGTGCACTCGGACCGCAAGGAAACTCAGACCTTTCTCCGGCGCCCGCCCGCCTGCCTGCCTGTGCTCAGTCTATAGCCTCTTTCTACTATTTATTTTACAGAAGATGAAATGCAGTGCAACCATTCAAGAAGTGTTCAAAGGTGAAAGAAAGAAAGTAAGTAAGTCCAGTTAAAATGATAGTGGCTGTAGTCCACCTTAAAATAAGTTTAAAAATATCTACTTGCCGTTGGACTTGCAGATACCTGAGAGTTTCATAATGCAGACTGCATTTTTATAAGTAATATTTTCATTGTTTCAATGTATCATCTATTTTGCATTCTGTTTGGTTGCTTAATCACTGTAATAAAAACATCTTCAGAGTTTAATAAATGATTGAATTTGTAAATCAAATACAATTTGATATTTTAAATGTGAACTGGTCAATATTCTCATTGGTTATTATTCTTACTGGAAGTGTTGACAATTCTATTAAGAATAAGAATTTAAAAAAGCTAACCAAAAAAACAACGTGGTCAGAGCAAATGTATAATACAACTGTTGGGAAAAGGCAACCAAATAAATTCTTGATTCTTGTTTTTCCATTTTTGTCTCAAAGTTATATTATAGACTGAAGAAACATAGCAGCTAAGCTACTATGCATATGCCATTGTAAAGCATTTCCATGTCAAAACAAAAACTCTTTTATATAAGTCAAAAAAGCAAACAAAATAATTGCTATTACTGGATCCCTACAAAAAGAAAAAAAAAAAATTAAAAACATATAGTTTGAATACTTCATATTTCTTTCTTAGTGGTTAGGTGAAAATGTTCGTTGTTATGATTCAGATTGTATCTGTGTTTTGTGAGGTGAGGTTGAAGCAAGTCAGATCATATTTATAAGGCAGAAACCAGAAGAAACAGAAATGTGTGAGTGTATGGTGCACCATTAGCTACACTTCTCCTGGACACTGAATAAAGATGCTATGAGCTGCTAATCTGCCTGGATCAGTGTGAGTGGCAAATCATTAAGCTAGTTTGCCATGTCAATATATTGTGTAGAAGTCACAGTGGTGTAGCTTAAAGATCTGCAGTTTAATTATGATCTTGGTTTACTGAAATTTTGCTACTGGTATCGCAGTACTTCTCTTGTATTTGGATTTTTGCTTGGTTTGTTGTTTTTTTCCTATCTCTCAAAAACTTGCCTGTATATAGTTTCTGACTATGAGGCAGAAACACTTGGAATTCTACAACCTATGTTCACGCATTCACACATACAATAGGGAAATATAATCTGTGTCCACATTATTCAGGATCAATTTAAAAACATATACGTTTATATATTTTTATCTACGGTCCACACTGAGGCAGCATTATTGTTTTTATATTGAAAAACACAAGTTACACAGGTGTGGAAAGTGAACTGACAAAACATCATAGAAACAATTGAAAAACATGAAGTAGATTTAGTCATGTGACAGTAATCTGCCCAACAAACTAGCTGGTGGACAGTATTTAGACAATATTTGATGTATCTCCTATGCAGGTTGAGAAAACCTCAAACAATTAATATTGCTTTGGACAACCATCAGATTTTATTTTTTCCAAAGGAGGTGAACAGTTCATTTGCCTTTATATCACTTCAGAGAAATGGCAGGAAAGCAAATAAAAGTGTAATGAAAAACCACACCAAAGCTTCTGAGCTTTTAATGCATGAGCAGTATAATGATGTAATGTTTGTGGATAACCAATTTGGGGGGAAATTTCAAAATGCCAGTGAAGATGGAACCCATTTATTCTATCTGAATCAATGTACTGTAGACGTAGTCATAGAGAGTGGCTAATTCACATAATGGAAGGTATTAGGGTGGAAACTGTGGAAAATCCAGGGAAAACCCTGCAAGGACACATAAGCTCAGGGTTGATTCAGGGGTCCTTGGATCTGTGAAGTGGGAACACTACTCAGTCTGCCCCCTTGGGATTTGGTGAGTAAATTGAATTGACTTGAATTTTCATTGCCAGACATCGGTCAGATATGGGGCTTATCCTACTGGCATATGCCATGCTGGTTTCCAGCTGACTGGACATAAATCTGGAAAAGAGTCAGCCAACATACTGAACAAGCATTAAAGATCTTTTACACTTGGTATATACAAATATATGGAATGCTTCTGTTTTAGCCTGAAATCCAATATGTGCTAGCATGGCTTCAATGCACTTTTCCAAACTTGCTCTGTGTGCATTTATATAAACAAGCTCTATCCACCTCCTGCTGAAACTTGCCTGTATATGCCAGGGTATTTTCTCTGCCTTCTGGCTGTCAGCAGTGTGTCGGTCGGGGAACCGACTATCATTTTCCTCCTGATTGAACAATTTCCCGTAATTCAGCCAGCACGGCTCGCCAAGCACCGCAGGAGTTCAGAGCTTTCCCTGTGTCATAAAATAGAATACATGTTCAGATGTCATTTTGTCACCTGTGAATTTTATACCAGAATGTTAAGCACATGGTAGTTTACTCTGTATGTGCATGTGTGTGTGTTATTTACCAAATAGTGTCATTGTGGCTCTTCAGTAACTAAAAAGCATAAACTTTATCAGCTCTATTTTCTTACTCTTTAGACCTATGCATTGGAAACAGTATGTAACTGTTAAACTTGCTCTCCTGCTGTGTATATTCTTCTATGCCTACACTGCCATAGCAATTATCCCCAATGCACTCCAGCTAGCAGCACAAAGGTTTCCCTGAAAGCATTTAGAGACTCCAAGACCAATTCTAGATCATCTCATATGATAGTGTGATGTCTAGCAGATCCTTAATGACTACTTACTGTGTATACAGGATGTCTTTGGATGCAGTAGCATTTTATTTTCACTTGAACTAGGAACCCTGTTCCAAAATGCAGATCCTTCTGTCCCCGATGCAACCGCCATGAAGATATGGTTTATCTGGATTGTGATGGAAGATCTTGAGTGGGCTGCTATAAAGCACTGACCTTAAGCCTATTGAACACCTTTAAGATAAATTTAAATTCTGACTGCAGCCCAGGCCTCCTCACATCACCTACACCAGTACCTGATTCTACTACTAATGGTACCCATTGCTGTATGAGCACAAATTTCTACAGCCCACTCCGAAGTCAAATGAGGACTAAATGTGCAATGGGATGCTCAAAAAGAATCTTATTGTCAGGTGTCCACAAACATTTGTCCATATTTTCTATCACCTGGATATCTCATACCCAAGCTCTTCAAGCTTTATGAGAGATTTTAATCGAACCAAAAATGAAAAATTATTCAATTAAAAAATTAAATCCTGGAGGCAGAAGTCTTGATCAGTCAACCATAATGACAAGTAATAATCTTCTGCATATTTTCTATAAATTAAAACAAAGTCATATAATACTGAATATAATGTATGATATGGAACACACCATAGGGTTTCAAAAATTGTCTATAATATTTATGCAATTGCTACAAATGTATTAGAAAGTCCTGGTGCAAGTTCTAGTCAACCAATATGTCATGGAGAATGAGCTACTGGGTATTGTGTCCAAATTGTGAGAAAAATTTGGCATCTTGCTAAACTGTACACGTTATATCTTCCTTGTGATTTCATTACAAAGTACACCACATTTGTTTTATCTTGTTTGACAGCTTATACTGCTGCTGGTAATCGTATCAGTTGAGCCTGCCATGACCTTTCCTTCATCTGATCTTATCAGAAGTTTCAACAAAACTCTGGAAAATCACCACAAGTTGGATTAATGTGATGCTTTAAACTAGAACAAACTGGAATGGGGTTCATTTCAGTTCTTGCAAAAGATCTGGCTTGGAGGCTTTAGGTGCAAAGTGTTTATTTTTAAAATCATAAATCTCCTTTTATAAAATGGAATAAGTGTCCAATTGTTTATGTTTTTTTTTTTTTTAAGGATATATTTGTTTCAAAGGAGTCTCCAATGTCAGAGAGTGAAAGTCGGAGTTAAACTGCCCCCTGTGTTTAACATAAATATGTGTGTGTGTCTGTGTGTCTGTGTGTGTGTGTGTGTGTGTGTGTGTGTGTGTGTGTGTGTGTGTGTGTGTGTGTGTGTGTGTGTATGTTTGTGTGTCTGACCCCAAATTCACTTTGGGATCACTAGTTTTTCTATACCCTCATATGTCCTGTCACATGATCTTTGCATCTAATTCACACTGTCTTGGGATTACCACAAAAAATCTCACCTTTAATGGTACTCACTGTCTCATGTTTGTCTTCTATAATAATAGTTTGTCTGTCTAATATCTTCTGTTGCTATTGTTAATTATTGTTAGTTTTACATTTGCCCACTTCTGCACTTGCATTTTCCATTTTGCTAAACGTTAATCTATCTATCTAAAATGTTTCTTGACTGTGAATATTTCTCAGTAGTCTCAGTAGAATAAATATAAAAACTGCTAAGAGTACAACAGTTTATATGTCTACGAAGCTTTATGTGCCATTAATACATAAAAAATAAGCGTTGTTCAAAGATCGTTGGGCTCTGAAAAGAATAAAGCGTGTCAAAACATGCCATTATTGAAAAATAACGGCATTGTACAGTATTCTTTGTCATCATACAATCATTTGAAACCATTTTAGTACAATTTCAGAGTAATATAGAAAGGTATCTCATGCTCAAGCAACAGGCACTTAAACTATTTCACCAGCATAGGGCTGTGAATACATATAACCGACAGCAGCTCCTAAGCGTATCTGTATTTATATTCATTTCCAACCCATTATCTGTTCATTCTAGACAATTTGTTCATATTTGTTTAACCTGAACCAACAAAAACCGGCACTCTTTGCAGATGACATGATTCCCGGCTGATCGTTTCGCTGCTCTGGATGTCCCAGGAGAGAATAAGTTTTCACACAGTGAGACAGATTTGCTGACACGTCTAACCCTCAGCGTATACCTCAGCTGCTTTCAGAACAAAACGGGTCAGGCTAATGCGGCCAGTCTCATCTTTCATCTGCTTTCATTAGTCTAATGTACTCTGGCTTTTCACTTACACTGATTTTTATGAAGTGTTGGTCAAGCTCTTCTCTGACCTGTGTGACCAACTATATAAAGAACACGCAATTACTTACACAACTGATAATAAAGTAGATTCTTCAGGTTATATAGAGTTTAAAGTATATCGATATAAAGAATATATCGAATATACAGTGAGGAACTGTATTTTTTTATTTTATTTATTTGTATTTATTTTTTGTACAGAATAAGCAAACTAAATAATGGCCAGAGAAAATGTAAGGCACCGTAATAATGTACTTAACAAAATTAATTAATTAATTAATATCAGGGTTGCAGTTCAAAGTGACCTTGCCAGTGAAGAATTTCTGGGGGAAAAAAAACCAAACTTTTCAGTTTTTTGGAAATTGTAAAGTAGCAGCTTTTTGTTATTTGTGAAATTTGTGAAAGAGATTTTTAAATATGCAAAAATGTAAAAAATAAAAATAATGTATCACATGAAAAAATGACATGGAAACAAACATTCAAATCATCATATGTTAAACTGGGTTGTAATTTTTATATACATTTTTTTATAGTAATTTTTATAGCATTTTTATAATTATATTTTCAAGGTAAATGTATTTTTAGACTTTTGGGGGGTTTGTTTGTTGGGATTTGCACAGTTGTTTTTGCCATGTGTTCTGAGTCTATTAACCTGGTTACTCTCCAGTTTGTTAATTAAAGACTCTTATCCTAAGCTCTCAGTCTGCGTCCTGCATTCGGGTCCTTCCAGCCAGTCCCTGAAACTTACAGCCGGTTTCAGTAAAAGGGAAAATAAAAGATGGACATTAAGCTAGACGAAAGCAATTATAGGGACCATATCTAACAAACAAAATATATATTTATATTGTACTTCTTCGTTCGGCTTCTCCCGTCTCCATATCACTCTGTTCTTTACATCTGCCTCGTTCAAACCAACTGACTACATGTCTTTCCTCTTATAAAATTTCCCTTTCACTCCTGCAAATACAGATCACCCCTGCCACTCTTTTTCCACCCAGGCCTTGCATATATGAAATTTAATAAAAACTATTGAATAAATTTCTCTTGAAAGAATTCCAACACAAATGAAATTGACAAAATAGCAATTTTTAACTCCATGCTGATTTTTGTCTATTCCGATTGACCGATCATGTTTACTGAACTCTTATAAATGTGTGAAAGTTTGCTAACATTGAGGCCTTCTTTTCCTTTCCGCCATAACACTGTATCTCCTTCATTATCTGCTTACTGAGATGATATCTGTATGAGGTTATTAAGGGAATAAAGCAGTCATTTCACTCACCACTTGCCTAATCAAAGGCACATGAACGATAAAGATCTGCATTTGCATTTGCACTAGTAATTAGAAGTTTTCTTTTAGATCAGTGTTTATCTGTGCCAGAGAATCATATTCATTTTAAAATACATGACCCTGAATGAATATGCGATGCTTCACACAACAAATATTGCTTTATAAAGCAGAAAACTAATGAAGTTTTGTTGGTGTGATTAGGAGTGGAAAAATCAGTTAGAACTTAATCAATACAAGGTGAAAGGGTGTTCTTCAGGATTATGTGGTTTGACTTGCAAAATGTACAGTATACATTGGAGTAATCTGCATTAACACCTTAGTTACCATCGGGTTTAAAATGTCACTTCTGGTCCACTGTTTGAGGAATCTTATATTTATTTTCCAAGAGTTCAAATAGATTTACTGGAACGTTTAATGAGAATGTCCAGCAGCACCTCTATGTCTTGAGGAAGGCATGGATTCTACTACACATCCTTACAACATTTCACAGAGGGACTTTTGAGAACATCCTAAATAGCTGCATCACTGCCTGGTTTGGGAATTGCAAGGTCTCGGATCGCAAGACTCTACAGAGGATAGTGAGATGATCATCAGGATAGTGAGAAAACACACCAGCAAGTCCACCTCTGAATGGCTGAAGAAAAACAAAATGCAGACTTTGGAAGGGCCAAGTCAAAGTCCTGACCTAAATCTTATTGCGATGCTGAGGCATGACCTTAAAAAGGCGGTTCATGCTTGAAAACCCTGCAGTGTGGCTAAATTTTAACACTTCTGCATAGATGATTGGACCAAAATTCCTCCAAAGTGCTGTAACAGACTTATGATTGCAATTGTTGCCGCTAAGGGTGGTCCAACCAGGTATTAGGTTTAGGGGCAAACACTTTTTCACACAAAACCATGTAGTTTTGAATTTTGTTTTCTCTCAATAATAAAAACCTTCATTTACAAACTGCACACACACACACACACACACACACATATATATATAT